>APFE030868219.1:62509-115208 GCA_000404065.3 Pinus taeda | reverse complement strand
GAGCCCATGTCAAGTTACAATCTCGCGCCATATGCCCAATGTCATGACACTTGAAACATTCAACATTTTTTATGAATAAAAATTCATGATTTCTTCTTGTGAAATTATTTCTTGGAGATTGTCGGGGACCACAACATCTATCTCCATGAAATGCTCTACAGTCCTTTGCCATATGACCAAAGTTTGAGCAAGAATAACAATAACCAAAAAATGAACTTTGGTACCTGGGAGATGGAGGTTTCCTTGATGTACTTCTGAAGCCTTGCTGCCTTGAGGTCCTTTGATGATCACCATTGCCTCTTGCCTTTTTGCCATCAGCTACATTTCTCCTTGGAGCTGGTTTTCTACTTGGAGCAGGATTTCTTCTATGGCAGCCTTCATTTTTCTCCTTGCCTTTGCTAGAACTAGGAGCATCACCATTTCTTTCTGGCTTCTTCACATCTCCTTTGCTTAAAACATTTTCATCCTTATTTGAGGATTCACCTACATACCCAAGTCCTGATTTATCAGATGGAGATCTGTGATAGCTGAGCATGTCATCCAAGGCTTGAGAGCTCTTCATGATTTTGTTCATCCCTTCAACCTTCTTCCTGAGGAGGACAATCTCCTCTTCCAATCTTTCACACTCAGTATTCTTCTTTGCAAACTGTTCCTCAGTTTCTTCCTTGCTACGAGTAGCTTCAGCTGCTACTATTTTAAAAGAGATTATATCTGACTTCATTTTGGAGATTTCTGCTTGACTGCTCTCCATTTTCTTCTCAACTTCTTGTGCCTGCTTCTTGGCTTCTTGTAGCTCAGACTTAAGGGAGGATACCTCTACCTTGTACTGTCCAAGCTCTTCTACAAGTTTGTTCACTCTCTTGTGCCTTTGTTCAAGTTGACTTGACAAGGCATCTTCCTGCTTCTTTGCTTTATTCAACTGATTTTTCATGGATATGACTTCTTCATGATGCTTCCTTTTGCTTTCATCAAGTTCCTTCTTAAGCTTGGCAAGCTCTTCATCCCTTTCTTGCATTTGAAGCTTGATGAGGTCAACCTTCTCATTTTCAGCTTCTATGATGGGTTCAGAATTTCCTTCTTGATTCATGGTCATGGTCAGTGCTCCCTTTGCATGAAGCTCATGTAGTCTGTCCCATATATCCTTTGCTGATGCATATTTTCCTAGATTCTTCTTTACAGAATCAGGCAACCCATCCAAGATTGTCTTTGCTGCTTTTGCATTGTACTCCTTGGATTCTCCATCCATTTTGCTATCATCAATCACTGACTCCCAAATTTCAATCCCTTGAGACTTTAAGAAGGTCCTAATTTTTATTTCCCATATATCAAAGTTCCCTTCAAACTTTAAAGCCTCAAATAGAATGCTTTCAAATAGATTGCCTTCTATTTTAATAGAGGAGGGAGACACAACCTTAGGGGATTTGGACACTTTCTTCTTTGACCTTGCCATTCTTAACTATCTTTAAAATCTTTGACTGTATTTTTAAAATAACTCACTGTTTCTTCAACAACAACTCAAAAACTTGAGAAATAACTGAATCCCTTTGGCTGAAACTTCACACAGCTGGAGAAGCTTTACTGCTGCTGCAACAAGGGTCTTTTCAACATATGTTGCACCTTCGGTTTCCCCCGGATTACCTTCTTCAAATTTCTAACTATGTTGCATCTTCTGCTTACTATCGTGGGAAGTCAATTCAGCACCAGAGATGAATCAAACGACAAAGTCAAACATCCCAACACCTTCTGGGCACACAATACTATTCTCCGCTCTCTCCACACAGTCACACATTCAACCCACAAGATTGAAACCACTCGTTTAAGTTGAGGACTTTGAACGTTAAACAATCGCTCAGGTTATCTCCCGTCTGCTCTACGAACGAAGAATCTGTCCTTGGTCCATCCTCTATTTAAATTGAATTCTATTCAACAATTCAGGGTCGTCCTCCGCTCCTTGCCGTCTCTGTATGTATATAAAAACATATCTCCCTCCATGTGAGTAATGCATTGCATTCTATGCAAGCAACAAATATTTCATCTGCAACAACTCAACGATAAATCACGTCTCCATAACTCTGATTATCGCAAATATTTCATCTGCAAGTATAGCTCACGTTTCCATAGCTCTCATTATCTCCAATATTTACAGATTATCAACCATCTAACACATCCATCCACGGAATATTTTCACGATATTAGAGCCTTCCACGGATGATGCCTTTCCCCAGGAAAATGAAAACTAATGTTTCTGTCATTCTACTTACTGCTCTAGCCCTACTTATGTCGACGTCGTTCTTTAAGGAAGGCTCCTTTCTGCTGGTTGCCGCTTCCGCGGCAAACCAATCCAATGGAAATGTTCCCACTCCTCCAGGACCGCATAAAAGCAGTAATGTTCGATCTTCTTTTAAAGCTGCTCCTCAACCCAATCCCCATGTTCCGACTCCTTCACACCAACGTAACGTTCATTCTTCCGTTGGCGTGTGGGCAGCACGAGCAGATCCTAAGTGCGCTCCAGCTTCACCTCAATGCCCAGTCAATGCTCCAAGTCCTCCTGGATGTTGCCCTTCAGATTCAAAGGAGCAGCAGCAATTGAAGGCCAATGGCAAGGCGGAGTTTCTAAGGAGTTATGAGAGTTCCATTGATGCTGGAAAGCACGCGCCAGCAGATCATATTAGCATCGCAGTTGAAGGACCACGGTTTGACGATTCACAAGCTGCTCACACTCAATCCTTTAAATCTAGCAGGAAATTAATTGGCTGAAGTTTCTAATGGCTGCCTCTATTTATACATATTGATGTTTCTCGTGCTCCGTATTCCTTCGTTCAGTTAGAGCTAGAGTATTGTTGTAGGGTTTGAAATTAATCATTCCAAGAATAAACATGAATATCCATACCCGTTCATGATTTCATTGCAGGAATAAAAATTGAAAATGGCGGTTTGCTGATCCTGTTTCTTAATTCAATTCCTGTTTCTAAATATTTATTGCAACCGCTGGTTGTTAATGTTAAAAATGTTTAAAAAAAATAACCCATATTGTAAAATGGTTTCATCGTATTAATGATTTTAAAAGATACCATTTCTGTTTTAAACTTAAATATATTTAAAAAATGGATGCTACCATTTCTTTGCCCAGCTAATCCATCTCTTGATTTAGGATATACATCTCAAAGACATCAATGTGGTTAACACATCACAGAGCTAAAAATTATTTATGATATACATCACAAGCAGTGTAGTGGTTAATGTGAAAATTAGATATTTTGAATTAATTTTTATGTTAATGTCTTTTTTTTAAATATGGTTGAGAATATTTGTAATACCTTGGTTCAATATATTAACATTGAATTACACTACTTTATTTTATTTCTTTAAGTGACAGATTATAGACTTGCTAAAACATGAATGTTTAAATGTAATCATCAAAAATTTTAAATTAGTCATAAAATTACACTCAAAAGTAACTTAAAAGTAAGTAAGTTTCATCTTCCAATATAAAACACAGTTATGGGCATGGACATTTTCCCTCCTAACCTTCGTCTCTTGAGACAAGACATCTCAGAAGGGAAATGCTAGATTAAAATTTGGAGGAGTGTGACTATAACAAAACTTAACCTTTGAGAGGAGACTAAGGGAGGTAAGATGCTTCCACTAATAGAGCTCTTGAGTTGTTTGGGGGAGTGGAATTCTATTTGAAACACTAGACTAAATCTGGTTGGGATCAAGTGGTCTTGGGTGAATCGATGATGGTTCTGAATCTGAAATTGTTTTGGATATGCAACTACTCAAGGAGAGTAACCTGATCAAGTGGTTTGGGGTGAATCCATGACGGTTCTGAATCTAAAATTGTTTTGGATATGAAACAACTAAAGGAGAGTTGATCTCAAAGGTTACGAGGAACATTCCCTTCCCTGTGGTTTTGTGGATGGCTGAAAGAAAGAAAGATAAGTCCCTAGAAACCTACTATCCTTAGAGGTGAAAGTTTTTTGTTTGTCTGTAAGGTCCTGAATTGTAATGGATGTTTGAATTATATTGTTCGAAGAATAAATCTAATAATGAAAAGTGGGGTGAAAACCATTGTATTTATATGTAAAGTGTTTCTGGAATCTGATAGAGATATCATGTAAAGAATCTTAACGAGAGAACAATAATAACAGTGACCAATAGGCTAGAACAACATGCCCTTAGGAGGTTTGTGTAGTTCCTGGGCCAGACCAGGTTACAACAGCCTAGAACTAGTTTGGGACTACTCAGAGTTAAGAAAATTGTAAACTATAATAATACTGTAAATTGCATCCGAATATATTTGCATCCAAATATATTGACCAAACAAAAGGAAGGGAAAATACACTTTATAGAAAACTCTAATGCATATTTAAAAAGGAAAGAACTCCAAATATTACTATTGAAATAAAGATCTGATAATGAAAATAGTTTGCTGACCTTTCATAACGCACCTGAAAATAAGTCATTGAGCCAAAAGTGTTCTAATATCAGATAGCAACCATTCATAGATTTGTAATTGTGGAATATAGGTAATTATATTAGAGAATCCAATATACGTAAATCTACCAAACGAGCATTCCTTAAAAGCATTCCATTGAAAGAAACTTTGACCAAGAAACTTTGACGAAGTGGGTGAGACCCCAAAAATCTTATTGACTAAAACAAATTCAATACACCCCGAGAATTAGGAAGGTTCATGTGGCCAAGAATCAATTATAAATATTAAAAGAGAAACATAGTTTTACTTTAACAGACCAGGGTTCTTTCTTAGAGACTAAACTCATAAATAACTACACCAACATTACTAACAGTTGAAAGGTCCATCATGATAACGGTGGATAGAGTTCCAATAGAGTAACAAGGGTATGGTCACCAACATTACTCATAGTTGAAAGGTCCATCATGATAACGGTGGATAGGGTTTAAATAGGGTAACAAGGGTATGGTAGTGGAATTTTATTTCATTTAAATAGTAGATTGTAGCTAAATAATAATAATAAGATTTTGAAAACCCTAGCTCACTACTGCACAAAACTTTGTTAACATTCAACAACTAGAAAAACCCTAGAGGGGCATGGGACCAGTGGTGGAAATAAACTCTAGAAGAAGAAACTAGGGAAGGGGAAGGGAGCAGTGAATTTTCAAGCAAATTGATGAAGTCACCATGGAAGAATTACTTGTAAGAGACCAACCAAGTAAAAAAAATATTAATGTAGCACACCATGACTTTACACTAAAAGAAAAGAAGCTCATCAATAAGTAAACAATCATAAAACGGTTGACCTCAGCAATTCACTATTATTCAAGGAGCATTAAAAGACCAAGATAGAATGACAAAAGACAAATTAAGGAAATAGTAAAATGATTCACTATTATTCAATGAGCATTAAAAGACAAAGACAAAAAGAAAAAAGACAAATTGAGGAAACAGTAAAATGTGAATGATAAAATTTATCTCTTCAAATACCCTCATCTTCTGCAATTACCCTTCTAAAGAGTATATCCCATTAGCACATGCATGAAGCAAGACATGAAACAAATTTATTTGGAGGAAAGCATGAAAGAATTTAGTCTAATTGCATGTTAACATGGGAGAGGATGTAATTGTAACTTACCTGTATAAAAAAACATAGTGTGTGACTTACCTGTGTAAAAAAACATAGTGTGTGACATTCTAGAAATCCCTTCATTCTCACCAATCTTGTAGGATGAGTGCTAATAGGCATAATTTTCAAACCCTCGGACCTCAAGGTTTAAGTCATATGGATTACTAAGCGAGTATACATAGAGAGATGAGGGTGTCCGTATAAAATGAAACCTTAGTTTCCAAGTTGCAGAGTTGTATTTTCATAGAGGGAAACTAGGAAAATGAGTCGCATATGATGTTGGGGACCCTCCAAACACCCCCTTCGATTTACATTGTCTATCGGAACACAATCTTGGAGATTTGTATATCTATTACAAGTCCCTAGAACTAAGAGTGTTATATGACATGTGATGGGACGAGATCCTAGATAGATCAAAATTTAATGTCGCTCAATACATCATATGGCCACTACGAGATTCACCCAAGGAGTCACAAATTTCATTCAAGTCATACAATTAAGTTAAGATCGAGGTCTGAGAAAATAATCACTTAGTTAATGTTGCATATAACATGGATATATAAATCAAATCAAACATCCTATTCAAGTCATACAATCAAGTTAAGCTCCACGTCCGAGACAATCATGACTTAGTTACTGTTGCATATAACATGGATACATAAATCAAATAAAACATCCTTTAATGCAGTCTAGATCAACTCATACATATATACATTGTGAGATTAATTACAACATATATAGCATGGTAAAAATATTAGATATATGGTAAACGAAAATTTTTAGGGTAGGTTACACTTGGTATGAGAGTCGAGGTTTCTACACTATGCTATAATTGGGCATGATAATACAAAATTGTATTGTATGGGTAGAAGAGAGTGGAAGCAAATGTGCATGGGAAATAGTGTGACTTTCCCTCACAAGCAAGACCCTTTATATCTAGTTCAATACCTTTTGTAGGACCCAATTGAGAAATGTGGATACGATTACGAGATGACCATCATAATACAATGGCCGTGCTACTAGAAAACGTGCAATAGCTAAAGGCTAAAATGGAAAATTTAAGGGTAGATAATGGAAGTATGATGAATGAATAAGAATGGATACTGAAAAGTTTAATGCAGAGACAAAATCATAGAAATTCCATCCCTATCCATCATAATTGAAACATAGCAAATTCCCACAGTAGGTCGGAGGAAAATATACTTGAAAGGAGTTACACGGAAGAATAAGAGGGTGATAGAGGCAAAAATGAGGAAGAGTGAAGAAGTTTTCCTAGGAGTAATATGTGGAAAGGTGCTAAGAGAGGGAAATTCGAATTACATGGAGAATTTAGAAAGATAAAACCCCTGAGCTCTCATGGAGAGGTAGAAGAGGCAACACATTCATGGTTATTTAATATGAATAAGTACTTCCAAATTTATGAACATGATGATAATTTGAAAGCTCGCTTAGAAATTTACCAACTATAGGGAAAAAAAATCTTATGATGGGAAGAAACGAAGCCAATTCATGGAGTTGAAAAATAGGTAATCACCTTGGAAACTTTCCAGAAATATTTCAAGGGAATGTATCTAACTGAATGATTCTACAATGATAATGCGAAAGGGTTCCATGATCTTCAATGTAGACAACTAACCATTGATGAATTCATGGAAAATTTTACCTCCTTATTACAATATTTTCCCTGTATACACGAAGAAAAGGCTAAGGTGCAATTATTTATCAACAATTTTCCAACACACATTAAGGAAAAACTAGAACTCGATAATCCTAAAACGATGGATAATGTTGTAAGGAAAGCCCAAACTTGTTATCAAGAAATATAACAGAAAGATAATAATAAGGCTTGGGTAGCTAAGAAAGGAAAAATGAATCCACAAAATGATAAAAATAAATCTTAGAAATTCCCATAGAAATCAACAAGGAAAATCCATGGAGAAGGGTCGGAAAAAACCTTGTTCACAAAATGAATCAAAATTTGTAGGACAGACAACCATACTGGAAGCCAACTAGCCAAGAAAACCACCATTATAGTGTTGGGGTTGTGAAGGACCACATTATATAAAGAATTGTCCCTATTGTGGAATATTTGAGCAAGTAACAAACATTTAGTAGGCTTCAACTCTGGGTGAAGTGGCAAAAGGTATACCTAAAATCAATGTTGCACTAGAAGATCATCAAGTAGAATATCAACCTACCATGATTGAATTTGAAGGTAAGATCTTCAAGCACACGATTCTATGCTAATAGACTCTGGAACATGTTTAAGTTACATAAGTCCTAGGATGGTGGAATTATGTCATTTACAAGTCAATAAATTTAAGACCATGTGGTTGGTTGAATTAGCCATAGGGGGATAAGGGAGAGTAATGGCTAAAGTAGAAAACTATTTAGTTGAATCGATGGACCAAACTATAATAGTAAATTTATATGTTTTACCTTTAGGGTCCTACGATGTCTTAATTGGTATGGATCTGGTCAACGGTCATTCATCTCTTGTAAACTGTAAGGAAAAGACAATAAATTTGTTGAATGGGGAAGGATATGAAATTCAAGGAATTAAGAGGTATGTGGGATTAAGTCCAATTATAACCTCACAAATAGGGAAATTTATTAGGAAATAATGCCAAATCTATGCAGCTTATTTGGGATATACCAATTATAAGGAGAAAACAACAATGTTAGAAAACCTGTCAATTGTTCAGGACATTTTTGGGGTATCTCTAAAGGAAATACCTCAACTACCACCTAAACAAGATAGCCATTGACTTAGTTCCAAGATTTTCCCTAGTGTCCAAGCCACCCTACTGGATGAGCATACCAGAGTTTATAGAATTGAAAATTCAATTACAAGAATTGTTAGACAAAAAATACATGCGTCCCAACGTGTCACCTTGTGGAGCCCCATGTCCTCTTTGTTAAGAAGTAGGATGGCACTATGATGCTTTATATCGATTATCGGTAGCTAAAAAAAATTGACTATCAAAAATAAATATTAACTACTAAGGATTGACGACCTATTTGATCAAGTCAAGGGTTATAATATATTTTAAAAAATTGACTTGCATTCGTGGTACCATCAAATAAGGACAAGGGAAAAACTCATTATAAAGATTATAAATTTCCTGTTTTCCATTTTGGGCTCACTAACGTCCCAACCACATTCATGCATCTTATGAATAGTATATTTCATTCCTATTTTTACAAATTTGTGTTGATTTCTATTGACGATATCCTGATTTATTCTAGGAATATGGAGGAACACAATAGGCATCCACATATAGTATTATAAAATTGCAGGACAGTCAATTGTATGGATAATAGAATATCAACAATGTTTGATCAACTAGAATACTTGTTGACCAGAACATGTATTATAAGGATAAAAAAACTAGAAATGGTTTTTATTTTATATATTGATGAATGTCAAGAAGGGGTGGGAGGCATTACAATTCAAGAATGTCGATTCGTGACCTATGGATCTCAAAAATCGAAAGAACATGAATAATGTTATTCTTCTTATCATCTATACTTAGCTACAATAGTTGATGCTCTCAAGGTATGACAAAATTATTTATTGCGGAAGAAATTTATCTTAATGACTAACCATAGCATCTTGACGAGTTATTTTAAGAAACCAAATCTAAATGCTCAAGAAGTCTGGTGGACTACTTTTCTTAGTGAATTTGACTTTGATATAAAGTATGTGAAAGATTAGAAGAATTGGGAAGTGGATTCTCTTAGAATAAGATTGAATTGTGTATATGAAATCACTTACAATCAACTGAAATTTGTTTTTTCCAATTAGATTAGAGATGCTACCTTAAAATATCTTTAAAACCATTTCCTATGGCATCATGACGAAAAATAAAGTAGTCCTGAAAGGAGGAAGAGATATGATATTAACAATGAATTTTTTTATTTTTTTTATAAAAATCAAATCTATGCTCATGGTCAACAAATTATTAAGCAATTTATTCTTGACAAATATCATGGAAATCCATATGTTGCACATTATGGTGACCATAAATTAATTACAATTATACAAAAATATTACTTTTGTCCTCAAATGAAGAAAGAAGTGACCTAGTACATGGTGAAATGCTTGGAGTGCCAACAAGTAAAGTCTAAACATCAAGACCTAGTAGGTCTACTCTACCCACTACCCATTCGTGAATGGAAATGGAAAATATTAACGCTATATTTTATTATACGTCTGCAAAGGTCGAAAATTAGAATGACTCTATAACAGTGGTGGAACATGAGAAGCATCCACATATAGTATTATAAGCATTGCATGAGAGTTGATTGTATGCCAAATATAGTAAATATGAATTCTATAAAGATAAGGTACAATACCTTGGATATAATATCACTCAATATGGGATAGGAGTAGACCCTAATAAGATTGAAACAATAATGGAGTGGCTTGTCCCAAAAAATGTTCTAGGCATTCGATCCTATATTGTGTTAACCGTATGTTATAACCATTTCAATGAAGGATTTTCTAGAGTAGCATAACCCCTAACATCATTGTAGAAGAAAGAAAAGGCTAAAACACTTGTTTACCATAAGACGTATTCTAAGGACAAAAAAACTCGAAATGGTGATTAATGTCTATAATGATGCATGTGAAAAAAGGGTGGGAAGCATCATAATAAGAGAAGGCCGAGTCATGGCCTATGAATCTAAAAAATTGAAAGAACATGAATAACCTTATTCGTCTTATCATCTAGACTTAGCTAAAATAGTCCATGCTCTCAAGGTATGGCAACATTTTTTATTCGGGATGAAATTTATCTTAATGACTAACCATAAAAACTTGACTAGGTTTTTTAAGAAACCAAATATAAACACTTGAGAAGTGTGGTGGACTTATCTTCTCAGTAAATTTGACTTCGCTATAAAGTACATGATAGCTAAAGAGAAATGGGCGGTTGATGCTGTAAGTAGGAGACTGAATTGTGTATAGAGTCAACTGAAATTTATTTTTCCTAATTAGATTAGAGATGCTATCTTAAAATATATTGAATACCATTTCTCGTGGAACATGATAAAAAAAGAGTAATCCTGAATAAAGTATGTGATATGATATTAACAATGACAATTTCTTGATTTATAAAAAGTGAATCTATGTTCCTGATCAACAAACTATTAAGTAATTTACTCTTGACAAATATCATAGAAATCCATATGTTGGACATTTTAGTGACAAAAAATTAATTACAACTATAAGAAAATATTACTTTTTTCATGGAATGAAGAAAGAAGTGACCCAATACTTGGTGAACTTCTTGGAAGGCCACCAAGTAAAGGTTGAACATCAACACCCAACTGGTCCACTCCACCCATTGCCCATTCCTGAATGGAAATGGGAAATATTAATGCTATATTTTATTACATGTCTATGAAGGTTGAAAAAGAAAAATGACTTTATAACAGTGGTGGTAGACAAACAAAGTAAAACTTCTCGTTTCATTCTTGTGCAATCAACTTACAAAAATTTGAAAATTACTGATATTTTTGTGAGAGAGATCTTTAGATTACATTGAATATCCAAAATGGTTATCTCTGATAGGGATGTAAAGTTTACCTCCACTTTTTGGAAGCCTCTCTTCACTAATTTAGGTGCCCAAGAGAAGTTAAATACTTCTTACCATCAACATATCGATAGGAAAATTGAATGAGTGAACTAGGTACTAGAAGATATGTTGAGAATGTATGTGATGTAAAAACCTACTAAGTGGGTGGATTACCCTCCCCTTATAGAGTTTTGTAACATACCCCAATTCCATACAATTTCTGTTTGTTCACATAAACTTACTAACTAAGGTATGACTTCGAAATTTTGGCATTGTCCATTTTTCTTTGCAGTAACGAGTTTATTTTGTTGTAAAGAGGTTATCTTGGTTTCTAAAGTTTCCACAAAATTCATTTATTTTATTTGTACGAGGACTAGAATACATTCAGTGGTATTTTAACTACAAGTGGTCTGTCATATATTAAATCAACATCACGGCCTTATAAAATTATGTTTTCAATAGGGTTATCTTTACTCTATTTTTACCAAATATAAATTGTAAACGTTTATCTTACCACATCTACTTTGATGTTTTTAAGAATTACATAAGATCTTTTGGAGCTCGTTCTTGCATCTTTGAATAATCTCTAGGTTATCTAGATATATTATAATTTGGTTATGGAAATAACCCAAACTTTTACTTAGCATTTTTACATTCATGGTAATTACATTATAATCACCATGAACTAGGTAATAGGATTTGTATGGTGTTAAATTTCCTCTCTCTAATTTATGTAATAATACTACCAAACGTTTGACATGTAAAATTGTGTAAATAAAATTTGGATAATTGTGTGTTGGCGTCTTAAGGACCCTTGCTATATAAGACCCTTGCTATGATCCTAGGTATATAGATGCATAGGACATCCTTGGCTTGGGCAATATCTAACTACTAAAAGGAATTATTACTCCTTTGAAAACTCTACTATCTCGAATTCCCATGAAATTTGTGTATTTCTATAGGAGTCATGGAAAGGTGGGTAGCGAATTGGTTATTGCCATATAATTCTTACCCTACTGATGGTGAGGTGCATACCATGAACTGTTTAGATGGACAATTTGGATATCTTCAATTGATCTAATGGCTAAAATTCCACTTTAAAAACTGTATCATTCGACCTGGCGTGACACCTATTCTCTATCACGGTTTCATTTTGTAACCTGGTGTCTTGCACTTGGAGAATCACCTTGATCATGATATAGGTTCCTTGCACCTGGAATATAATACCCAATATAATGACATATGCATACATCTTTGCTTCTACTTTTAGATGGCATTATAGGTTAGGTAAAGTAGTGTAGTGATTGGTGAACAAATTCTAGAAATTTACAAGTAGCTGACCATGCTAGGGTTAATGCTCATGTTCTTTTTACTCATTTAGTAAATACTCTTAATTTTTGGTGGAATTATTTTACTACGTATAGCATTGCTACTTACCTAACCTTTTACATAGCTAAACCCCTTTATGTAAAATCACAAGTCCCTTTTTATTTTGAAAATTTACTCGCTCTCACATAACTACTTCCCTTTCTAGACTAAATTCTCATTTGGTTCGACTAACCCCTTTTCTCGCAAGGTTCATGGCACATATTCATAGCCCCATGAAGGTATTGGTTGGAGGGTACTTTCTCTACCGGCATAGAATGATCAAATTTCCTTAGTAGCTAAATATATACATATTCATTACTTCTGGGCCTTCGAACTCTATTTTTTCTTTTCCTTCAATACCAATTTGGGGAAATAGGGGTTTCTCCATTTGCCTAATTTCCTTTTTTGGGGTTTCTTTTTCCCCTATTGATATATGCATTTTGTGTGTGGATCATTTATTTTCTTTCATTATAAAGTATTGCATCCATACTTTGTGCAGGGATGGTTTTCACCCTTTTTAATATCAGGTAATAATCATAAAGTATTGCATCCATAATCATATGTTTAATATGAGACTATATTATATTAATATGAAATTATCATTATTTTTTTTTAATAATTTGTAAAGATTTTATTTATCAATGATAAATGAAATATATAATATACAATTATAGCATTTATGATTATGGAATTTTCTCTAGAATAGTGTGCCATATAAAAACAAAACACAACTAGTGAAGAAAACATATAAAATATAAACTTGAATTTAAATTAAATTCAATCAATGTAATGAGCAAATGCAAATATATAAATATTTAGTTATACAAAAACATCAGGTAGCTACATTTATCACGTGAACCTTGTGGAGTGGGAACAGATGATTGAGCAGAACCTAGAACTGAGAAAATCTATGCCACTGAGCACACTGAGCATTATGTTCACAAGGTGAGTGTTGGTTACTTGTGATGTCAATATGCTCTCAACAGTGTTCAGGAACCAGGAAAACCCATTTATTTTTTGAATGGAAGTAGGGCAATAAAACTTCAAGCTAACTTAGAGAACCACTAACACAACAAGTTTTCAACTACGAAATACTATATAACCAAAGTTGAAAGTTTTATTCCTTATTGAAAAAAAATATTGTTTAAAAGGGTTCAAAACCACATAGTAAAGTATCATTGTCATGGACTAATGAAAACAAATTGAGATTCAAATAATTAAATACATGATGATGGAGAACTTAAGTGTATGAGAAAACCATAAATGCAACAAATTTGTGCCATTAAACTAGTAACATAGAAAAATTGAAAATTGTTCATAGGTATAACCTATTATATAGTAAAAATGCACAAATTTAATACTCAAAAAGCTATACTAACCAGAGACGAGAATAAGCATATTTTCAGCAAAATAATTGTCAGTACCAGAATATATAACTGCCTTTATCGAAAAATTAGAGCAAGTGATCTCGTCTTTCGAAATTAACCTTAAATTCAAAGGAGGAACTCGTCAATTTCTATGGATGTCAAGACAGATTTGATACAAACGTGTCATAGCCCGGAATTCAAGAAAACAATACATAAAATTTCATTAACTATCAGGATCGAACCCTCTATCATCGATGTAACTACCAAACTACCAAGTAGAGTCTCCAGAAACATCTAAGATCGATGAGGATGGCCACATGGTAAATTAAGTTTTATCACAAGCACATATATGAAACAAGTATTATTTTACCGCTAGCATGTGCCGAGGTCATATATGTAGCACCCAAGCCGCATATGAAATAAGCCAACTCCAAATGCACAAACCCAAGTGGACCAGTAATACCTAATTCTGTTATTAACAATATGGTTGTGTATTGATGTCTATGCGTACAAAGCATGTTTAACATGTACGAAACCTGCACAAATATAAAGTTGTATTAGTGTTGATACATAATGATTGATGCCATCACCTTGTACACTTGGGTAATTTATTATTATTATTTAGTGTATGTTGTATGTGTGTTACAATTTGACATTTTAGATGTATAGAATAAAGGTAATTAATTTTTTACAAGGCCAATTAGGATAGGGTTGTGTTACACTGTTCCAAAAGACATAATAATTAGGGTTATTAAATTTAATATCTAAACCACATAATAATTAGTGTTATTAAATTTAATATTTTTTAGTAAGAAAATTCAAAATTACTATAGTGACATATTTAATATGAGATTACCTTATATAATATGAAATTATTATGTTTTTTTTTATTTATTGGTAAGAAAATAAATATATCATATACAATTATAAGAATTAAGACTTCTAATACTGAAGAAAATATTTAAAATTTAAAAGTTAAATGTAAACTAAAAAATCATATATATATTATATATATATATAATAATTTTGTGCTTAAAAATCAATTTAAAAAATAAGTTAGAAATTTATATATTTTTATATATCGATAAAAAAAATAATCTCACTAACACAAAAGAATTATAATATATATTTTCACGTTAATAAATTGAAACTAGCAAATCAATATTATGAATTTAGAAAAAAAATAGTATACATTATAAGTTTAACTATAAATAAGTAATATTTAACATTAAATATTTATTACTAAAATAAAAAATTAATATGAATAAATTTAAACTTCACTTATTTCATTGGTTATGACACATATGTTCACATGTTCAAACTTCAAAACTTCCTTTTATATGCAGAATTCTCTCAATTGTGCAAGTATCCTTTGCATACATAGTTTCATAATTTGCTTTCAAATGTGTGAATCCACTAACAATTTTAGGCCAAATCCATATAATTAGGTACAATTTAAGCTAATTTACTTGATATTTTTAGGCGTTATGTTTCATTACATTAGGCTTAACTATAATGGAGTATTTCCCAATTGCATTAACAGACAATTAAGGATTAAATTTAAACTAATCAATTATTTTACATTTGCCATTTAAGATATCTGAACTTCACTAGGAGTAATTATTTCTGCACAAATTAGGTTAGGATATGTTTGAATTTCACTATTCCAAATGACATAATAATTTATGTTATTATTTTTTTTTTTAAAGTAAAAAAAATTAAAATTATTATAATCATATGTTTAATATGAGATTATATTATATTAATATGAAATTATCATTATTTTTTTTTAATAATTTGTAAAGATTTTATTTATCAATGATAAATGAAATATATAATATACAATTATAGCATTTATGATTATGGAATTTTCTCTAGAATAGTGTGCCATATAAAAACAAAACACAACTAGTGAAGAAAACATATAAAATATAAACTTGAATTTAAATTAAATTCAATCAATATTATAAAAAAAATTATAAATGAAAAATATAATATATTTCATTTTATACCAAAAGAAATTTTAAAAACAAGTTTCAAATTTAGATATTTTTATATAGATTAAAAATATTTTCATTAACACAAAAAAACTATGACATTTATTTTTCCTATTAATAAAATTAAATTGACAAATCAATATTAGCAATTTGAAAAAATATAATATTATACATGATAAATTAAGCTACAAATAATTACATACTTGACATTGAATACGTATTAATAATAATAAAAGAATTTGAATAAATTTGAATCTTTCACCTTGAATCCTATGTAACAAACTAATACACTTAACTAAATAAGATTTTTTTTTTATTACCATCACACTTTATGAATTTCGCCGAAGGCTACCATGATAGAAAGTTTCAGGTCATATGGAAGTTAATGATATAAGATCCAAGGGTAGAGACATCCCTACAACATTTACTCCCTCCTTGCTGACACACATTTGGTAGAATGAATCTCCATAAATGTGGAGTGAAACTCGAGGCCCTCCCATTGACACTACAGTCCTACATTTATTGATGAAGGTACTTGGCTGAAAAAATATAGACCCCAACACCTGGCCTAACCTACACCATTAGATCTGAAGAGACCTACAACGTCCATAGCTTGGGGTTTTGTCCTGTGGAATAACACAACTCCTATGCAAAGTTTTGGTCATTTGGATAGACAATGAGGTTTGCAGCTTGACTTTGCAAGTATAGGGCGACTTGGATGGTGAACGACGGTATGGAATAACTTCCCCGCAATGACCATCTCCACAGGCTTCCATATATAGCATGGGGGCCGAAAAAAGCACCCAATCCACCTGGAATTTTGATTATTTCTTTATTTGACATACATTCCCATTTAAACTTACTTGACTCATGCACATGTAAAGCTATTGCCAACTGGTCTCTTGCCCCTGAGGGACGGACTTGGATTCCTACATTAATCAAGAGGTAATGAATACTATAATAGGAGTGTTTTCATGTAATATTTAACCCTAAGAACCCCTAACAACAGTGTCGTGCGCTTTTTGGTATGCCTCGCCTCCCATCACTCAGTATTCCTCATCTCACGTAAGCATGTTCTCCACACAAGCGCTTCTCTATTAAATACTCACTTCTGCTTAGTTTCAGGGTTTAACCTTTGGCATTTTATTGGCTGTAGGTATTCTCTTGCTATAATATATATATCCTGAAGGGGGTTTGGAGTGAGATGGCTCTCTCACAACAATTGTTATCTTCCATTTCAGGTTGGTCATCCCTCTGGATTGTCCTGGTGATTTTTTGTTCAGGTGACAAGCCTCAACCTCGATTATTTGAGGGATTGTTTTATTTCCTTGTGTTAAAGTCTTTGGGTTTTTGCCGGGTGGGATGCTACGACTCCCACCAAAATTATATTTGTAGTTTGTTGAAAATAATGGGCAATGGTTGAACCCTTTCATAAGTACATTACAAATTTTGGAGTACCATCGTTATGGGTTTTATTGATGGTTTACAACTATCTAACTTAATTGATGGTTTACATTTATTTATTTGTTGTTTATCTGATTCTATATTCCCTCTTTGTATTTTTATGAGGATTCGTAGTGAGGGCTTTCTTTATTTTTGAGATTATCGCCTATAATCTTGTATTGGGCTTTATGTTGTTCACTGTCAGACATATACAATTTAGATTTTTCCTATTTCTCTTTCTCTGCTAAAGTTCAAGATTGTCATTCTTTTGATTTCATGAAGATTTGCTTAGGTGGTTGGCTCATGGGATTCATTCATAACTCAAACAAGAGCCATACTAACCCTCATAGATTACTTTATTTAGTGCACATCTCTAGTAAGAGCTCCAGTGAGCTTAAAATAGATAATGTTGGGATAGCGTCCTTTTAAGTGAGATTTCATTGTCTCTAGCATTTTATATGTTTCCTGATGAGGTTAATCAAAGTAATAATTGCTAATTTCTATAGGTCGACCATGACTCCAGAATGTGTGTTTTGGTTCTAATTACACATTATGCTTTTAAACTTCAGCAAGGAAATATGTATTTATAAAATTTAAATGGATATTTTCTCTTTCCACTATAATTTGTTCTTTCATTTATTGCTTTACATAACTTATGCTTTTTATTCTGCAGAGGGTGAAGGTTAACTATTATCATTACTGATTTTATGCATCGATGTCTGCAAACGTCCGAACGTTCTAGAGATGTAACGAAAAACCAAATATGCCTAATAATATCAAATGGCAGTGTCTTAATAGTAATCTAATTAGCATGTTAATTGTTCATTATGTAATAATAAAAAGAAATAATATTTTCCTACTAGTGATTACGAAGCACAAGAAAACTACTTATCTATTTTCCTGCTTTGATTATAAATATTCATGTATTTCCTCCATCTAGAAGGCCTCACCACCTAGCCATGGATCTGGAAATTACGTCGAGAATATTCCTCTGATCTCTTCCAACTCTTGACAATGAATAAAGGCAGTCTACTACCTTGGGCATCGAGGCTATGGTCTAGCCTCAAGTCTCATACCCTTCGATTATTATTCACGATCTTTTTCCACTGGCTAATTCGTTGAGATCAAGGAAAATATCAACACCATAGTCCTTTCTCTTATTTTTCCGACCCCCTCAGGGTTTTGTCATTCTCCTTTTTGAGCGAAAAGATGGGAAACTACTTGTAGCTGTTTCAGGAGTTATTTAAATGATTATTCTAGTTCTTTTACAAACTGGTGAAATTATTTTAATTCATAATTAACGAAATATGTTCTAGCTTCTCAACCTTAATTCTTTAACAATCTAGGTTAAACAAAATAAAAATTGAAAGTAATAAGTAAAACTTGGTAATAACTAAATGTTGGTGCATGATTGGATCTTACAACTCCCTTCCCTTGACAGGAACACCGTCCCTAATGTTATTTTCAGGAAAATATTATCGGATAGGCCTTCTCGATAGTTTCCTCCTCTTCCCAAGTAGCCTCATCTGCGTGATGGCTCTTTTCCACAAGATGGTTTCTCTCTGATCGAGGATACAAAGAGGCTACCATGATATAAAGTTTTGATTCATATGGTAGTTAATGCTATAAGATCCAAGGGTACAGTCATACCTACAATATTTACTCCCTCCTTGTTAGGACACATTCGATATAATGAATCTCCATAAATGCAGAGAGAAACTCAAGGGCCCCGACACTAATGCTACAGTCCTGTATTTATTGACAAAGGGACTTGGCTGAAGAAATCTAGACCCCAACACCAAGCCTAACCTACACCATCAGATTGAAAGAGATATACGATGTCCATAGCTTTGGATTTTGTCCTATGGAATAACGCAAATGCTATGCAAATTTTTGGTCATTTGGACACACAGTGAGGTTTGCAGCTTGGCTCTACGACTGTAGGGTGACTTGGATGGCAGGAAGTAGTATTGAACAACTTCCCCACAAGGACCATCTCAACATGCTTCGAGTATAGCATGGATGGTGATTAAAGCACGCAACCCACCTCACATTTTTATTCTTTCTTTGTTTGACATACATTCCCATTTCAACTTACTTGGCTCATGTATAGGTAAAACCATCAACAACTAGTTTCTTGCCCCAGAAGGACGTGTTTGGAATCCTACTATAATCAAGAGGTAATGAATATTGTAATAGGAGTGGTTTCATGTAATATTTACCCCTAAGAACCCCTAACGAGAGTGTCGTGCTCTTTTAGGTATGCCTCGCCTCCCATCACTCAGTATTCCTCATCTCAGGTAACCATGTTCTCCACAAAAACACTTCTCTCTTAAATACTCGCTTCTACTTGGTTTCAAGGTTTAATCCTTAGCATTTTATTGACTGTAGGTATGTTCTAGCTACAATATATATCAGAAAGGGGGTTCAGAGTGAGATGGCTCTCTCACAACAATTGTTATCTTCAATTTCTGGTTGGTCATCCATCCGGCTTGTCCTGGTGATTTGTTGTTCAGGCGACAAACCTCAACCTCAATTATCTAAGGGATTGTTTTATTTCCTTGTGTTAAATTCTTTGGGTTTTCTTTGGCTTGGATGATATGGCTATCACCAAAATTACATTTGTAGTTTGTTGTAAATAATGGTTAATGGTTGAACCCTTTCATAAGTACGTTACAAATCTTGAACTACCATAATTATGGGTTTTATAGATGGTTTACATATATATAACTTAGTTTATGGTCTACATATATTTAATTGTTGTTTGTCCGGTTCCATATTCCATCTTTATCTTCTTATGAGGAGTCGAAGTCAGGGTTCTCTTTATTTTTGGGTTGGTTGCTTGCAATCTTGTATTGGGCTTTATGTTGTTCACTATTAGAGATATACAATTTAGATTTTTCCTTTTTTGTTTCTCTACTAAAGTTGAGGAGTGTCATTCTTTTGATTTGATGAAGTTTAGCTTGGGTTCTTGGCTCATGAGGTTCCTTCAGAATTTGACTGAGAAACATACGAACCCTTGCAGATTACTTTATTTAATACACATCTCTGGTTAGAGCTCTAGTGAATTTAAAATATATAATGCTCGGATAACGTCCTTTTGGGTGAGATTTCATTGTCTCTAACTTTTTTGTATGTTTCGTGATGATGTTAATCAAAATAATACGTGTTAAATTGCATAGGTCAACCATGGTTTCAGAATGCGTGTTCCAGTTCCAATTACATAGTATGCTTTTAAACTTCAGCAAGGCAATATGTATTTAAAAAGGTTAGATGGATATTTTCTCTTTCTATTGTAATTCATTATTTCATTTATTGCTTTGTAGTTGACGCATTCTTATTATATAGAGGGTGAAGGTTAGCTATTATCATTACTTCTTTTATGCATTGATGTCTGGAAATGTCCGAATGTGCTAGAAATGTAACGAAAGACAAAATATACCTACTAATATCAAATCACAAATTCTTACTATTAATTTAATTAGCATGTTAACTCTTCATTACGTAATAATAAAAACAAATAATATTCTCATAATAGTGATTAGCAAGCACAAAAATAATACTTATAAGTTTTCCTTCTTTGATTATAAAAATGCATGTATTTACTCTGTTTGGAAGGTCTCACCACCCAGCGATAGATCTATAAATTAAATCCAGAATCCCCCTTAGAGGAGGTCATTTCCACTAAAGCAAATTGGTTGGTTGTTGGGAAGCTCGGGGGGAGTAAGACGTGATTTTTGAACTCGCAGGAAGGGAGGAGGGTGCTCCCCTCTTTGAGTTCCCAAGCTATCTATGAGGAAGATAAGTATTTCCTTTTATTCAGACATGATTTCCAAACTCGTAAGAAGGGAAGAGGGTGCTCCTTTGTTTGAGTTATCAAACTATGTATGAGGTAGATAATTCTTTCCTTTTATTTAGAGAAATAGTGTTATGAAAGTAAGCTATAGTTTAATGTAAATAATTTTTTCTTTTTTTTACAAAAGGGTTCTGATAGTATTGAAAAATATAGTTATGTTTCCTTTCGTAAATAATTCAAATATGTAAATATTTATGTATACAAAAACATCATGTAGCTACATTTATCACGTGAACCATGTGGAGTGGGAACAGATAGTTGAGAAGAACCCGGATCTAATAAAATCTATGTCACTCAGAACACTCATCATTATGTTCACAAGGTGAATATTGGTTACTTCTGCCAATATGGTCTCGACAATGTTCATGAACTAGGAAAACCCATATATTTTCTGAATGGAAGTACAATAAAACTTCAAGTTAGCTTGAAGAATCAATAACACAACAAGTTTCAGAAAGGAAATAATATATAAACAGAGTGAGGTTTTATCCATTATTGCACAAAAATATAGTCCTAAGGGGTTCAAAACCACACAGTGAAGTAACACTGCTGTGAACTGTTAAAAACAAACTAAAATTCTAAGAGTTGGATACATGCTGGTGGAAAACTAAAGTGTATGGGACAACCATAAATGTAACAAATTTGTGCCATTAAACTAGTAACAAAGAAAAATTAATCATCTGTATAACCAACTATATAGTAAAAAAGCACAGATTTAATACCTAGAAAGTTATACTAACAGGAGATAAGAATAAGCATATTTTCAACACAATAAACATCATTACTAGAATATATGTGTCCTTATCAAAAAATTAGAGAAACTAATCTTTTCCTTTGAAATTAACTTTCAGTTTAAAGGAGGAAATCCTTGGGTTTTGTGGACGTCGAGCGAGATTTGATACAAACTGGTCATAGCCGAGAATTCAAAAAAATCATTACATAAAATATCATTAACTATGAGGGTCGAACCCTGTATCATCGATGTAACTGAAAACTAAGAATCCAAGAGGGTTCTAACCTCTACAACCAATAATAGAACACAACCTAGCTATCTTTTGACTGAAAACCTGAGCTTGGTAACCAGTGGAGAGGACTGTTGAGTAACCCATCAGATTCCAAGAAGAAAGCTTGGCAAGATGGTTAAGAGTAAGATCAAGCACAAAGGAGATAATCACATATAGAAATGAGAAGAATGGAAGAGGTTTGTACTTGTAACTAATAGAGAAAAGAACAGAGTAAGAATTATCACCACAAATACAGGAAGGGTTTCTTTAAATCAAATTACTATAAGCTTAAGGGAAAGTTATCTCAACGAGTAAGTTGCCCTGTTGTGGCTCCAAACCTAGAGAACTATCAATATGCACCCAATTAAGAACAATCATACGTGTAAGAGAAGGGATAATAGCAACTTACCTTTCTTGAAGTTGCCACATTTGTGTCAAGATTTTCCTGGGGTACCGTAAGCCTCAACCTTTCATCAACGTGGGTTGCATGCAGTTGAGAGTTAGCTCACTAATTTGGAAATAAAACTTGAAAATGAAAATTCAGAGCTACAATATTACGTTTAGTGATGACATGCCAAATAATTGAGCTTGAGGACTCTTCCATTGCAGAGGAGTAAGAACTAGAACTAGATGCAAAGCCACGTAGGAGGCTTACCAAGGAGAACAAAATGAAAAATTGGTTAGGGTTTTGGGGGTGGAATTACCCTACCCACTGCAAATTCTAGCATTGGTTAGCTTGACACGTCGATCAACAGTGTGGCCAGAGACAGATGCCTCCTCTGCAAGCTGCCAAGTAGAGTCTCCAAAAGCATCTAAGATCGACGAGGATGGTCACATGTGAGGTTAAATTTTATCACAAGCACATATATGAAATGAGTATTATTCTACCTTTAGCATGTGCCGAGGCCATATATGTAGCACCAAGCCACATATGAAATAATCCAATGGCATACTGACAAACCCAAGCTGGCCAATCATACCTAGTGCTATTATTAACAACATGGTTGTGTATTGATGTCTATCCATACAAAGTTTGTTTAATATGTATGATGTATGAACCTTATGAAGCTCGTGACTCGAAGCTTTTGATTAGATCCAGTAACATCTAGTTCATAAGTCGGTATTCTAAATCTTATACTCATTAAAAGAATGGACAGTTTCTGAAAATCCGTCTCTTTTCGAGAACTAGAAGAGAGATTCTAAGGCTGAAGAAAACCCTTTAATGGATATGTTTGTATCAAGTTCTAGTCGTGTCCTAAATTCTGCCAAACTTGAATATGAACAACCCCAGCCTTCTGCCCAATGGGAACTACCTACTATAGCTCCTTGAGAAGTATATAGTGATCTTTCTGTTTCCATTTAAAAGTAGCTACTAGAATTAGCATTAAAGAGTAAGTGAACCAGATTCAAGAAAGTGTCGATAGTATTCAAACGATTTCTCTGTTAAATCCAAAAGAGTTTCAGGAAGAGGGGGAGAGACTAAAGACAAATTATCTGCACTTAAGATGTATACGAGTAGGAATCAATCCTTTAATCCATAAAGGATTACATAGTTTTGCATTAGCTATTGTCCGTGATCTAACGCATAATAAGTACATTGATTCCTTAATAGGCATAATAGTTGCTCCTTTCCCTAATGGCCCAGTATATTTTGACTGTTGCCAAAATTTCTCTATCTATACATTTGATGAAACCATTGATCAGATCTTACAGCTCCAAATCCAAACCACTCATTTCGATATGCACAAAAAGAGAAACAATATAGCCATACAGACCAAGGCCTGTTTTTTTCACACCAATATGTTGTGGCCAGCCATCCGCCATATGCCCAGTCGAGATTCCAAATCCCGTATTGTCATTTTGACTCATCCCAAAAACCAGAAAATAGAACACCAAACTATCAGATGGGAAGACTTAACATTTCTAGAACACTGGGTGGTGAACAATCCAAAGCCTCTCATGCCAAAGAAAATTACCTCGGCTGTTATTAGAAAAAAATTATCTTCTACAGTCATATCCTTTCCCAGGAGATCCACCATTGACCACCGACGTATTGATATCACCTGTAAACAATCAAAATATTACAGAGATCCCGCCACTGTAGATACAACTTGTTGCAGTTTCTCTTCTTGTAGACATAATCCTTTGTATCAATTAGCAGAGCTTGTAAATTTTTCCTCTTTAGAAGTCAAATGTCCAGAATGCCAAGAAAGTATCAATCTGCTTACGCTTGCCGAAACCACAATTCATGCCAACCATAATCCTAGATCTTGCATAGCTCCTCCTTCAACTTCTGTTAATCCATGCTCGAACCCCAAATGTTACGATATACCTTTCCCACATGAGGAGGATATAGATCATGTACTCATGATGCATGAAATTGCTACATTAGAAGGAGAAGACCTAAGGTTGACTAAGATGATGTGTCTAATGAGACCAACTAATCCTAGATATGGCCTAGGACATCTTGAATAGGAAAATTGCCTAATACCAGATTACAAATTTCGCCCAGTTCCTAAAAACTACAAAAAGCTTGCAATAATGGAGATGCATAAATTCTTCTCTCTCATGGATGGATGCCTAAAATCAGAGATTAGTGAAAAGTGGATGAAAGCAATGATTAATTGGGACTTATACACTAATCCTCAGGTAGATGAATTTGATGAGAATTATACTCCCCAAGAGAAGAAAGAATTAGCTAAAGATTGGAAACATTTTACGGAAATAAATAACACCTGGATATCTTTCTCTTCCTGGAAAGATAATATTTCTCCATTAAATGTTTTACTGGTTCTACAAGCACTACAACAAATAAGGATGCCTGGACCACATTAGATGAGACAAAAGTTGAAACTCCATCAAAATTTCCTCCTTTCAAAGGAATTGTGATTGGAAAAAAACAAAATGCAGCAAAAGCCATACCACTGGTACAGAAAGATGACAACGCTTTGATGGAAAAATTCAGAAGGCGAGTGAAGAGCTAAATTGGACAAATACTGCACTTAAATGCTTAGAAATAAATGCAGCAAAATCTGCAGAAGTCAAGGAACAAATTGATACTATGCAAGTATCAATTAATAATGTAAATAAATGTTTGAACAATGTACAATTTGATTCCAGTTTGATTTGTTCTTATGCAAGTGAATCTTTATCCCATATAGGAGTAGAAGAAAAGTTAGTTGATCAATTAGATACAACTAAACATCTCATAACTTGTTTAATAGATAGAGTTGAAAAGATGAATCTATCAAAAGTTGAAATACCAGTTCCAAACTCCTTTCTTGTTAAAAGAAGCATAAAGATGCAAGATCCTGTTAAAACTGTCAACATGTTTCCAGCTTTATTCCCCAATGAAGTAGCCACATCTTTCAAATATGAGGCTACAATAAAAGTGACCATTGCATCCTTATTCAAGGATGAAGAACAAGAAAAAGGGAAAGAGCAAAAACATCATGATACATAGATATTTCCCATATATGAACCTCTTGAGCATAGGTTCACTAGATATCTTGCACCCGATATTGAAGGAAAAGGAAAACTTCCTGAAGCATATACCTTTTTCCTAAACTCCCACAAAGAGTGGAACATACATAACATGAGTGTCAGCCAAATCCAGCGGATGATTGATATGATGTATACTGAATATAAACTAATGTGTCTTAGAGGGAAACGTGAAATTGATGCTTGCAGAACTATTATTCAATGTTTTGTGGGAACACTCCTGAAGGGGTGGGAGATGGAATCTTCCCCAAATCTCATCGAAGAAATGGAAGCAGAAGTACTTAAAGATGAGAAAGGAGATGTGATACACAACTCAAATGGCACTGTTACCAATAATATGATAGGAGCATTGACGTTAATGATCCTAGAGCATTGGTGAGGTAGCGAAACAGAAATTGCGGACATAAATGAAGTTATTTTGATGAATTTGGAATGCTACAAAATGTCCCAATTTGAAGAATTCCATAGATGTTGGATGCAGAGGATGTACGAGGTCAAATATTCAAAGAACCTATTATGGAAACAAGGTATATCTTGCAGCCCTTCAATCTAGATTTATAGACTATATCAGAATGCAAGAAGTCTTCCAATTACCTTTTAAGTCATATGCATGGGGAGTGATATATGCTCACGTTACAAAGACACTGGGAAGTCTTTGTAAAAGCTCAAAGGTAAATAAATCTCTGGAAAAACATTCCAGATTGCCAGACAAGAAGTCCATCTACAACAAGTATGGACTGTCCAGTGGATGATCCTTTGGTAAAATGAAGGAAAGCTAAGAAAAGAGCAAAGAGAGAGTTTAAAGAAACTTTCTACAAGAATAGAAGAAAATATCCAAAGAACAATAAAATATATTCCAAACCAATGCGAGGCCAAGCCTCAAGAATAAGGAAAGCGTGTTATAAGTATGTTACTAGAACACACTATTATAACCCCTCTTATATTCACCTACACACAACCAAGCAGGATAAATGGAATAATATCACTTGTTCGTTATGTGGGAAAAATGGAATAATATCACTTGTTCGTTATGTGGGAAAAATGGACATACATCCTCTAGATGTCCACAAGGCGAATAATAAAAGGTAAATAGAGGCAACAAATCTGAAGCCTTTGTTCAAAAATCCAAACAAGTTAAGCGGGAAGGAAGAGGACCAATGATCTGTATGAAATGCGGTTATCACACATATATGATAGAGTGCTACCCGAATGTTGTCATCAGAGAAATTTTTCAGCAACATCAGATAGGGGAATCTTCCTATGATTCTTTCAGTTCTTCTTTTGCATAAAAACTATAGGGTCATATAGAGCAATATTCAGATTCTGGTTCTTTAGATTGTTTATGTTATGATTGTGAAGGATGTGCTTGTCAGCTCAATATAATTCTAATTCTGAATATTATAGTGAATCGGGCGAAGAAGGGGAAAAACCAAGCCCCAGAAATAAAATGTCCTCATGGAAGCAACAAAAGAAGACGAGCTAAAAATCCTATCCCAGATACGAGCCATGGAGGATGGAGAAATGAAAAATCGCCTGACGGAAGCCTTTATGGACCAGCTTAAATCGAAAGCTTCAAAATATTCAGGTAAGAAATCTTTATTCGTTGATGCTTCCTATGGAAGAAATACAAAATCATTCCAAATGCTTCAATAGAAACCTAGGAGAGTGAGATCACTCACTCTAGGGAAGGCCAGCCGTGAGATTCAAAATCTCAAGGAAAAAATTTCTGCAATGAAAGATCAGATTGTAGAACTGAAGAAAGGAAAATAGATGGAAAAAGAAGAAGAAGATAATGATCAGCCATGCGATACTGCTCCATATAGCAGTAATCAAGAAATCCAAGTTGCTAAAGGAATAAAGGATCCAAATTTTCGCTTCAGAGATATGAGATTGTTAACCATCTCCTATCAGCAACATCATGTTAAAGTATATGTCTAAATAAGGGGCCAAATGTTTGAAATGGTTGCTCTTCTAAATTTTGGAGCAGACATAACTATCCTCAACGTGAAGAATATTCTAGCCAAGTATTGGGTAGCTGCAAAAAGAATGGTAGTAGGTTTGGGTAATAAAAAGCTCTAATATGAGGTACCCAAAGCCTCTCTTTGTTTTGATACTCACTGTGTTTATTTGAAATTTGCAGTCGCTAACATTCTAGTAGATTGCATACTTGGCAATGTCTTTCGAGCAGTAGTAGAACCTCATGGGTCACTCAGACTCAAAGGAGGAAAAGATGGATATTTTATATCAATCCCCACATCTAAAGGGACAAGAAAGAAAATTGAGCTTCCATACATCTCCAATCCAAGAATCTCTCTACAATGGTCCAAACTGTGCAGAATTTGGACAGAGCTGAAGCTAGAAATTCAAACCTGAAAGACTTGAAATCTACTCTTAGAATAGAAGAACAACTCAAAATTCCTCAGATAAAGAACAAGATTGGAGAATTGAAGAGACAGATTGAGGAAGATTGTTGCTTGGAAGAACCTAATGCATTTTGGCATAGGAAACAACACACAATAGAGCTCCCTTACAAGGAAGGATATGCTGGTAAGCCTTGTAAGAGCCGAGCAATACCCATGAGCAAAGAATACAAAGATCTTTGTGAGAAAGAAATTCAGCAGCTCCTTAGCAAAAAATTGATCAGAGAATCAAACAGTCCTTGGAACTGTTATGGGTTCTATGTAAACAAGAGAGCTAAATAGATCAGAGGCATTCCAAGGTTAGTCATCAATTATAAGCCTCTAAATTCAGTCTTAGCTGATGAAACCTATCCAATACCCCATAAAGTAGATTTAATAAGAAGGATTGCAGGAGCTAAGATCTTCTCTAAGTTTGACCTGAAAGCAGGATTTTGGCAAGTAGCCATTTCTGAAAGAGATAAATTCAAAACTGCCTTCAACGTACCAGCAGGACATTACGAGTGGAATGTCATGCATTTTGGTATCAAGAATGCGCAATCAAAATTCCAAAAGGTAATGGACAATATCTTTAAGCCATATTTTGACTGGCTTATTGTATATATAGATGATGTATTGATATTCTCTAAAAATATTCAAGAGCATTTTAAGCGCGTAAATATATTTAAGAATTTAGTTAAGCACAATGGTTTGGTGCTTAGCAAAAATAAGATAGAGGTTTTTCAAACCACTATCAAATTTTTGGGCCACATAATCTGCAATGGGAATATTTCTTTGCAGAAACATGTAGTAGAGTTTGCAGAAAAATTTCCAGATGTCATAACAAACAAGAACCAACTATAAAGGTTCCTAGGTTGCCTCAACTATGTCAGCAACTTCTATTAGGATTGTGCCAGTGATAGAAGAATATTGAACAAAAGACTGAAGAATAATCCTCCAAAGTGGACAGAGGTCCATACAAAAGCAGTCTAGAATATCAAGGCCAAGGTAAAATCTTTGCCTATTTTATATGTTGTTGATGATCTTGCATATAAAATTGTAGAATCAGATGTAAGTAACATTGGATGGGGTGGAATTCTGAAGCAAAATTTTGGAAAAGGAGAGCAAATAGTCCAATTTGCATCTGGACTATGGAATCCAGCCGAGCTGAACTACTCCAGAATAGAAAAAGAAGTAAACGCAGCATGGAATTGCATTAGTATGTTTGAAGTTTATCTCCTTAACATATCTTTTCTGCTTAAAGTTAATGCATCTGCTTTGTAGAAGGTATTAACAAAAGACATCAAGAAGGTCGGAGAAGCCAAGTTTGCGAGATGACATGCCCTTTTTGCAAACTTTGATTTTCAGGTGGAAAATATTAAGGGTAAAGAAAACAGTTGCCCTAAATTTCTTAGCAGGGAATATATTGAATCAAGAGACCATGTCATGATGATCATTACTGAGTGGGAGAAGCACCGGAAATAAGAATTTCTAAGGACCATCCCAGATAATCAAGATTGGGAAGAATACAGAAGAAATTGGAAATGCACTTGGCAACTTAGAAACACAAGGATATTGGATGCCAACTTGCAGCCTCACACAGATATTCAACAATTTGTACCTGAAAGGAAAGTATACCCTAAAGGTAGCAAGTGGATCCATGATATGATATATGAAAAATCAAAAAGAGATGCTAGGATTGCACATCAACCTCTAGAATAGAATTTTGATGGTATCGTTGGCATATGGTGTCATGGAGGATGTAGTACTGGCATTTATGAGAAGTACTTTTGTAGTTGTCAAACCAGAGATCTTTGGAATGAACATGGATATTGGGTTGTCCAACCCTGTGCTCATTGGCCAAGAAATGACCCTAAGATTATATTTCCTGACACTGTGTATGATTTTACAGTGTATAAAAAGTTTTGGTGGGACTTTCTTAATTTCGATGAAAAGGAAGAAACTCACTATACAAAGCCAAAATTTAGCACATTAGCTACTTCTCAGAGAAATCAATAGCGCCAATGGTTTAGAGAATGGTGAGTGATTATGAGGTATGTAGAACTGCCATGGATCCTGTATACCATGAGGTATACCAAAGAAAATACTGTGGTTGGTGCCAAGAACATGGCATTAGAGAATTTTTTCATACCATATACAAAATTGTTAAAGAAATGACAGATAAAGAATGGTCTCCTTTCCATAACCTAAACTATTCACTCCAGGAATATATGAGAGAACACTTAGAATGGTTAGTCTTGACCAAGGTGAAACATCAATTTATTTTGGGAAAACCAATGATTGTCCACATGATATATACAAAATCCAAGGATGAATTATTGTATAAAAGAGATAGATTCCTTGACCTAAAAGAATTCTGATGGTTTACATGGGATTTCCATTAAAAGTATCCATATTGTAATAATGAGTACCAGTCACAAGGGCTTAATTGTGACCAAATTTCCCATGGGATTTGCTGTACTAAAGCTTCCACTGTGTAAATATTCTATGCAAATTATTTTCCAGTGGGGTTTTATGAAAAGCATCCACTTTGTTTTGTTGGTATCATACATTTTCTCGTGGAATTTGATAGAAAGTATGCATTTTTTCCTACGTAGATTATTCTCCGTAAGATTTTCTTTTCCGAACAGGAATCTATTGAAAGGATGATGCCTTGGCATTACCCGAAAGCAATAATTCCATCCACTTCTCGAACTGGAATCTTTGTGTGGTCGTTGCCTTGGCCGTACCCAAAAGGAATGATTCCATCTACCTTTAGGTCAGTTCACGGATGACCCACAAGAATGCTTGTCCCCCCTCAATTCTTATATAATGAGGGTAAGGCTCATTTTTTAGGCATTCGGAGTTTGAGCCAGTCTGAGTCTTTGTGAGTTTTGTGTCGAGTGCTTGTCTGCGTCTGTTGATATCCAGTCTAATCTACTTGCATCACGAGAAGAAATCAAGTCCTAAGGTGATTTGGGAGCTTGCGAATTAGTGTGCTTGGCACTGGAGAGAACCTAAAGTGGCTGAATCATATTAGAAAGTAATCTAGTCTGTATATGAGTTTAAGTCATATTCTGAGGCAAAGCCTATCTTTCCCCAGGTAGCCTTGTGTATTGCTTCGTCCTTGCGAACAACATATAGTCCGATAAATGTGAAGATAGTCAATCTCTATAAAGAATCTCTCTGTAAGAAGATTTATCCATTCTGAAATAAAATGAGTATACCAAGGAAGTTCGCTGGAAGTTCACCAAAGGAATGAAGGGATGTGAAGGCCATTGTTAGGCGAGGAAGTTGTTGTTGGGGCTGTGAAAGCATGAAAGTTCTCAGTAGGTTCACCACTAGTTCACCACTGGCTCACCAGGAGTCAGTTATCAGAGATAATCGAAGAGACACAGCAAGGCCAAGTCAGCAGAGAAAGCGACAACAACATAGCATGCTGAGCGCGTGACATTGTAGCACCACTATAGCAAGCTTATGGAGTTGTATTATAAGGTTCATACATAATGATTGATGCCATCACCATGTACACTTGTTTAAATTTTTTAATTTATTATTATCTAGGGTTTATTGTATGTTAGCATTTTAGATCTCTAGACTTCATTAAGAGTAATTAATTTTTTACAAAGCCAATTAGGATAGGGTTGTCTTTCGCTATTCCAAAAGACATAATAATTAATGTTGTAAATTTAAATTTTCTTAATAAGAAAATTCAAAATTATGATAATGACATACTTAATATGAAATTATTATGTGTCTTTTTATTAAGAAGTTTTAAATATTTTATGTATTAATGAGAAACTAAAATTTATTATATACAATTAAGATAAACCTTTTTTCTATGGCATATTGTGCAGAAACATAATTGAAATGTGTGAGACTCATAATATCCAAGAAAATATTTAGAATTTAAATTTAAATGTTAACTAAACCTGAATAGCATTATATATTAAGTTTTTGTTTATTAAAAAATAAAATATATTTAATTCCATACTTAAAAAGAATTTTAAAATAAATTCAAATTTATATATTTTTATATATATAAAAGATTATGTCATTAACACAAAAGAATTATAATATATATTTTTAGCATTAATAAATTGAAATTAGCAAATTAATATTATGAATTTTGAAAAAAGTTATATTATACATTATAAATTAGATTATAAATAATTAAATATTTATTAATAAAATAAAAAAATTAAGATGAATAAATTTAAGCTTCAATGATTTTATTGATGATGACATATCTGATCACATGTTCAAACTTCAAAACATCTCACTATATGGGGAATTTTCTCAATTGTGCAAGTATTCTTTACTCCATAATTCCATAATTCTTTTTCAAATGTGTGAATCCACTAACAAATTTAGAGGAAATCCATATAATTAGGCACAATTTAAACTAATTTACTTTACATTTTGAGACATTATGTTTCATTAAGCTAATCAATTATTTTCATAGTATTTTCTTAGTTGAGCCTCCATTTGACATTTAACATGTCTAGACTTGATTAAGAGTAGTTATTTTTTCACAAATTAAGTTAGGATAGGGTTGAATTTTATTATTTCAAATAACATAATAATTAATGTTATTAAATTTCATTTTCTTGTTAAGAAAATTTAAATTTTTTATAATAATATGTTTAATATGAGATTATCTTATATTAATACGAAATAATTATGTGTTTATTCATTTTTATTTTTTATTAATAAATTTTAAAGATTTTATTTATCAACAAGAAATGAAATATATCATATACAATTATAGCATTTATGAGTATGACTTTTTCTCTAGCATAGTGTGCCATATACTAACAAAACACAATTAAATTATATGTAACTGAAATAATGAAGAAAACATATAAAGTTTACACTTGAATCTAAATGTAATCTAATTAATATTATTATTTTATTTTTATTTTTTATAAATGATAAAATATAAATATATTTAAGTTTTTACTTAAAAAATAAAAAATAAAAAAAAACCAAATTTAATTTTATATAAATAAAAAATAATTTCATTCACACAAGCAAAAATTATGACATATGTTTTTCACATTAATAAAATGAAATTGACAAATCAAATATTAACCATTAGAAAAAAATATAATATCATACATGATAAATTAAACTATAAATAATTAAATAATTGACATTGAATACTTATCAATAGTAATAATAAAATATGAATAAATTTGAATCTTTCACCTGAAAGCCTACCTTGTACAAGTTGAGAGGTATGGTACATCGATATCATAAAATGAATGGGGTGTCTTAGATTAGAGATGGTATGGGCTTAGTAAAAATGCTAATACTTTTTCTTACCATCTTGATATAAAAATATTAAAACTCAAAGTTCCAACTTATTTATATTTCACTCTTTCAATAACAAACAAATGGATATCAATTTAAATAGCACTAGTTCAGATCAACCAAAATATTTATAATACACTTCTTAAATAACAAATAAGTAAAGTAAAGATAATCCAATTGTCTTAAGGAGATATTAACATGATTTTAGAATCGACATTTTCAGTTGGACCACTTCTAAGAGGGAAAACTAACTTCAATCAAGGAAAGAAATAAATAAAGGAAAAAAAAGAAGAACAAACCCACAAAATATGTTAAATTTTGAAAAAGGATGAAGATAATGAAAGTGCAATCAAGAATGGACTCTAAAATGTAACAACTTTCTTGCACAATGATAAAGAAAATATTAGACAAATGGTATGCTTTTCTTAGGGTAAGGCTCACTCATTTCCTTAACGAGCTAGGATTCGATAGTTAGTTTACTCTTTTACAAAATTGGGTGGAAAGAACTATTTAGTTTTTTTTTCTAAGTTAAGTTACTCTATTAATATATTAAAAAAAAAGTACAGAGAAGCCTCAGTAGAGGACTAAGCCATATAAATATATATGAACGCGATCTCTTCGATATTGCTGTATTCTCAAATCTACTTTGAGATTGTTCGGAATCTGAATGGAAAATCACGCATATACACGTCAAGGCACCTTCGGTTTCCCACGGGTTAAAGTAAGATTTCTAACTTCGTTGCGCCTTCGGTTTCCCCCGGATTAAAATCAAGTACATCTCAATTACCTTCTTCCAATTTCTAACTAGGTTGCATCTTCTGCTTACTATCGTGGGAAGTCAATTCAACACCAGAGATGAATCAAACGACAAAGTCAAACATCCCAACACCTTCTGGGCACACAATACTATTCTCCGCTCTCTCCACGCAGTCACACATTCAACCCACAAGATTGAAACCACTCCAAGTTGAGGACTTTGAACGTTAAACAATCGCTCAGGTTATCTCCCGTCTGCTCTACGAAGGAAGAATCTGTCCTTGGTCCATCCTCTATTTAAATTGAATTCTATTCAACAATTCAGGGTCGTCCTCCGCTCCTTGCCCTCTCTGTATGTATATAAAAACATATCTCCCTCCATGTGAGTAATGCATTGCATTGTATGCAAGCAACAAATATTTCATCTGCAACTACAACTCAACGATAAATCACGTCTCCATAACTCTGATTATCGCAAATATTTCATCTGCAAGTATAGCTCACGTTTCCATAGCTCTCATTATCTCCAATATTTACAGATTATCAACCATCTAACACATCCATCCACGGAAGATTTTCACAATATTAGAGCCTTCCACGGATGATGCCTTTCCCCACGAAAATGAAAACTAATGTTTCTGTCATTCTACTTACTTCTCTAGCCCTACTTATGTCGACGTCATTCTTTAAGGAAGGCTCCTTTCTTCTGGTTGCCGCTTCCGCGGGAAACCAATCCAATGGAAATGTTCCCACTCCTCCAGGACCGCATAAAAGCAGTAATGTTCGATCTTCTTTTAAAGCTGCTCCTCAACCCAATCCCCATGTTCCGACTCCTTCACCCCAACGTAACGTTCATTCTTCCGATGGGGTGTGGGCAGCACGAGCAGTTCCTAAGTGCCCTCCAGCTTCACCTCAATGCCCACTCCATGCTCCAAGTCCTCCTGGATGTTGCCCTTCAGATTCAAAGGAGCAGCAGCAATTGAAAGCCAATGGCAAGGCGGAGTTTCTAAGGAGTTATGAGAGTTCCATTGATGCTGGAAAGCACGCGCCAGCAGATCATATTAGCATCGCAGTTGAAGGACCACGGTTTGACGATTCACAAGCTGCTCACACTCAATCCTTTAAATCTAGCAGGAAATTAATTGGCTCAAGTTTCTAATGGCTGCCTCTATTTATACATATTGATGTTTCTCGTGCTCCGTATTCCTTCGTTCAGTTAGAGCTAGAGTATTGTTGTAGGATTTGAAATTAATCATTCCAAGAATAAACATGAATATCGATACCCGTTAATGATTTCATTGCAGGAATAAAAATTGAAAATGGCGGTTTTCTGATCCTGTTTCTTAATTCAATTCCTGTTTCTAAATATTTATTGCAACCGCTGGTTGTTAATGTTAAAAAAAAAAAAAAAAAATAACCCATATTGTAAAATGGTTTCATGGTATTAATGATTTAAAAAAATACCATTTCTGTTTTAAACAAAAATATATTTAAAAAATGGATGCTACCATTTCTTTGCCCAGCTAACCCATCTCTTGATTTAGGATATACATCTCAAAGACAACAATGTGGTTAACACATCACAGAGCTAAACATGGAACATTTAATTTTAAAATTATTTATGATATACATCAGAAGCACAGTGTAGTGGTTAATGTGAAAAGTTTGATTTAATTTTAAAATTAGATATTTTGAATTAATTTTTATGTTAATAAGTCTTTTTTTTAAATATGGTTGAGAATTTTTGTAATACCTTGGTTAAATATGCTAACATTGAATTACTCTACTTTATTTTATTTCTTTAAGTGACAGATTATAGACTTGCTAAAACATGAATGTTTAAATGTAATTATAAAAAATTTAAAATTAGTCATAAAATTACACTCAAAAGTAACTTAAAAGTAAGTTTCATGTTCCACAACAAAACACATTTATGGGCATGGACTTTTTCCCTCCTAACCTCCCTCTCTTGAGACAAGACATCTCAGAAGGGAAATACCAGATTCAAATTTGGAGGAGTGTGACTATAACAAAGCTTAGCCTTTGAGAGGAGACTAAGGGAGGTAATATGCTTCCACTCATAGAGCTCTTGAGCTGTTAGGGGGAGTGGAATTCTATTTGAAACACTAGACTGAATCTGGTTGGGATCAAGTGGTCTTGGGTGAATCCATGATGGTTCTGAATCTGAAATTGTTTTGGATATGCAACTACTCAACGAGAGTAACCTGAGCAAGTGGTATGGGGTGAATCCATGATGGTTCTGAATCTAAAATTGTTTTGGATCTGAAACTACTAAAGGAGAGTCGATCTCAAAGGTCACGAGGAACATTCCCTTCCCTGTGGTTTTGTGGATGGCTGAAAGAAAGAAAGATAAGTCCCTAGAAACCTACTATCCTCAGAGGTGAAAGTTTTTTTGTTTGTTTGTAAGGTCTTCAATTGTAATGGATGTTTGAATTATATTGTTCGAAGAATAAATCTACTAATGAAAAGTGGGGTGAAAACCATTGCATTTATATGTAAAGTGTTTCTAGAATCTGATAGAGATATCATGTAAACAATCTTAAAGAGAGAACAATAATAACAGTGACCACTAGGCTAGAACAACATGCCCTTAGGAGGTTTGAGTAGTTCCAGGGCCGGACCAGGTTACAGCACCCTAGAACTAGTTTGGGACTACTCAGAGTTAAGAAAATTGTGAACTATAATAATACTGTAAATTGCATCCGAATATATTTACATCCAAATATATTGACCAAACAGAAAGAAGGAAAAATACACTTTATAGCAAACTCTAATGCAGATTTAAAAAGGAAAGAACTCTAAATATTACTATTGAAATAATAATCTGATAATGAAAATAGTTTGCTGACCTTTTATAACGCACCTGAAAATAAGTCATTGAGCCAAAAGTGTTATAATATCAAATAGCAAGCATTCATAGATTTGTAATTGTGGAATATAGGTAATTATATTAGAGAATCCAATATACGTAAGTCTACCAAACGAGCATTCCTTAAAAGCATTCCATTGAAAGAAACTTTGACCGAGAAGCTTTGACGAAGTGGGTGAGACCCAAAAAATCTTATTGACTAAAACAAATTCAATACAACCCGAGAATTGGGAAGGTTCATGTGGCCAAGAATCAATTATAAATATTAAAAGAGAAACATAGTTTTACTTTAACAGACCAGGGTTCTTTCTTAGAGACTAAACTCGTAAATAACTACACCAACATTACTCATAGTTGAAAGGTCCATCATGATAACGGTGGATAGAGTTCAAATAGAGTAACAAGGGTATGGTCACGAACATTACTCATAGTTGAAAGGTGGATAGAGTTCCAATAGAGTAACAAGGGTATGGTGACCAACATTACTCATAGTTGAAAGGTCCATCATGATAATGGTAGATAGAGTTCCAATAGGGTAACAAGGGTATGGTCGTGGACTTTTATTTCATTTAAATAGTAGATTGTACCTAAAAAAATAATAATATTTTGAAAAGCCTAGCTCACTGTTGAGCCTCACTGCACAAAACTCTGTTAACATTCAACTAGAAAAACCCTAGAGGGGCATGCGACCACTGGTGGAAATTCAACAGAGAAATAAACTCTCGAAGAAGAATCTAGGGAAGGGAGCCATGAATTTTCAAGCAAATTGATGAAGTCACCATGGAAGAATTACTTGTAAGAGACCAACCAAGTAAAACAATTATTAATGTAGCGCACCATGACTTTACACTAAAAGAAAAGAAGCTCATCAATAAGTAAACAATCATAAAACGACTGACCTCAACAATTCACTATTATTCAATGAGCATTAAAAGACCAAGATAGAATGACAAAAGACAAATTAAGGAAATAGTAAAATGATTCACTATTATTCAATGAGCATTAAAAGACAAAGACAAAAAGAAAAAAGACAAATTGAGGAAACAGTAAAATGTGAATGATAAAATTTATCTCTTCAAATACCCTCATCTTCTGCAATTACCCTTCTAAAGAGTATATCCCATTAGCACATGCATGAAGCAAGACATGAAACAAATTTATTTGGAGGAAAGCATGAAAGAATTTAGTCTAATTGCATGTTAACATGGGAGAGGATGTAATTGTAACTTACCTGTATAAAAAAACATAGTGTGTGACTTACCTGTGTAAAAAAACATAGTGTGTGACATTCTAGAAATCCCTTCATTCTCACCAATCTTGTAGGATGAGTGCTAATAGGCATAATTTTCAAACCCTCGGACCTCAAGGTTTAAGTCATATGGATTACTAAGCGAGTATACATAGAGAGATGAGGGTGTCCGTATAAAATGAAACCTTTGTTTCCAAGTTGCGGAGTTGTATTTTCATAGAGGGAAACTAGGAAAATGAGTCGCATATGATGTTGGGGACCCTCCAAACACCCCCTTCGATTTACATTGTCTATCGGAACACAATCTTGGAGAGTTGTATATCTATTACAAGTCCCTAGAACTAAGAGTGTTATATGACATGTGATGGGACGAGATCCTAGATAGATCAAAATTTAATGTCGCTCAATACATCATATGGCCACTACGAGATTCACCCAAGGAGTCACAAATTTCATTCAAGTCATACAATTAAGTTAAGATCGAGGTCTGAGAAAATAATCACTTAGTTAATGTTGCATATAACATGGATATATAAATCAAATCAAACATCCTATTCAAGTCATACAATCAAGTTAAGCTCCACGTCCGAGACAATCATGACTTAGTTACTGTTGCATATAACATGGATACATAAATCAAATAAAACATCCTTTAATGCAGTCTAGATCAACTCATACATATATACATTGTGAGATTAATTACAACATATATAGCATGGTAAAAATATTAGATATATGGTAAACGAAAATTTTTAGGGTAGGTTACACTTGGTATGAGAGTCGAGGTTTCTACACTATGCTATAATTGGGCATGATAATACAAAATTGTATTGTATGGGTAGAAGAGAGTGGAAGCAAATGTGCATGGGAAATAGTGTGACTTTCCCTCACAAGCAAGACCCTTTATATCTAGTTCAATACCTTTTGTAGGACCCAATTGAGAAATGTGGATACGATTACGAGATGACCATCATAATACAATGGCCGTGCTACTAGAAAACGTGCAATAGCTAAAGGCTAAAATGGAAAATTTAAGGGTAGATAATGGAAGTATGATGAATGAATAAGAATGGATACTGAAAAGTTTAATGCAGAGACAAAATCATAGAAATTCCATCCCTATCCATCATAATTGAAACATAGCAAATTCCCACAGTAGGTCGGAGGAAAATATACTTGAAAGGAGTTACACGGAAGAATAAGAGGGTGATAGAGGCAAAAATGAGGAAGAGTGAAGAAGTTTTCCTAGGAGTAATATGTGGAAAGGTGCTAAGAGAGGGAAATTCGAATTACATGGAGAATTTAGAAAGATAAAACCCCTGAGCTCTCATGGAGAGGTAGAAGAGGCAACACATTCATGGTTATTTAATATGAATAAGTACTTCCAAATTTATGAACATGATGATAATTTGAAAGCTCGCTTAGAAATTTACCAACTATAGGGAAAAAAAATCTTATGATGGGAAGAAACGAAGCCAATTCATGGAGTTGAAAAATAGGTAATCACCTTGGAAACTTTCCAGAAATATTTCAAGGGAATGTATCTAACTGAATGATTCTACAATGATAATGCGAAAGGGTTCCATGATCTTCAATGTAGACAACTAACCATTGATGAATTCATGGAAAATTTTACCTCCTTATTACAATATTTTCCCTGTATACACGAAGAAAAGGCTAAGGTGCAATTATTTATCAACAATTTTCCAACACACATTAAGGAAAAACTAGAACTCGATAATCCTAAAACGATGGATAATGTTGTAAGGAAAGCCCAAACTTGTTATCAAGAAATATAACAGAAAGATAATAATAAGGCTTGGGTAGCTAAGAAAGGAAAAATGAATCCACAAAATGATAAAAATAAATCTTAGAAATTCCCATAGAAATCAACAAGGAAAATCCATGGAGAAGGGTCGGAAAAAACCTTGTTCACAAAATGAATCAAAATTTGTAGGACAGACAACCATACTGGAAGCCAACTAGCCAAGAAAACCACCATTATAGTGTTGGGGTTGTGAAGGACCACATTATATAAAGAATTGTCCCTATTGTGGAATATTTGAGCAAGTAACAAACATTTAGTAGGCTTCAACTCTGGGTGAAGTGGCAAAAGGTATACCTAAAATCAATGTTGCACTAGAAGATCATCAAGTAGAATATCAACCTACCATGATTGAATTTGAAGGTAAGATCTTCAAGCACACGATTCTATGCTAATAGACTCTGGAACATGTTTAAGTTACATAAGTCCTAGGATGGTGGAATTATGTCATTTACAAGTCAATAAATTTAAGACCATGTGGTTGGTTGAATTAGCCATAGGGGGATAAGGGAGAGTAATGGCTAAAGTAGAAAACTATTTAGTTGAATCGATGGACCAAACTATAATAGTAAATTTATATGTTTTACCTTTAGGGTCCTACGATGTCTTAATTGGTATGGATCTGGTCAACGGTCATTCATCTCTTGTAAACTGTAAGGAAAAGACAATAAATTTGTTGAATGGGGAAGGATATGAAATTCAAGGAATTAAGAGGTATGTGGGATTAAGTCCAATTATAACCTCACAAATAGGGAAATTTATTAGGAAATAATGCCAAATCTATGCAGCTTATTTGGGATATACCAATTATAAGGAGAAAACAACAATGTTAGAAAACCTGTCAATTGTTCAGGACATTTTTGGGGTATCTCTAAAGGAAATACCTCAACTACCACCTAAACAAGATAGCCATTGACTTAGTTCCAAGATTTTCCCTAGTGTCCAAGCCACCCTACTGGATGAGCATACCAGAGTTTATAGAATTGAAAATTCAATTACAAGAATTGTTAGACAAAAAATACATGCGTCCCAACGTGTCACCTTGTGGAGCCCCATGTCCTCTTTGTTAAGAAGTAGGATGGCACTATGATGCTTTATATCGATTATCGGTAGCTAAAAAAAATTGACTATCAAAAATAAATATTAACTACTAAGGATTGACGACCTATTTGATCAAGTCAAGGGTTATAATATATTTTAAAAAATTGACTTGCATTCGTGGTACCATCAAATAAGGACAAGGGAAAAACTCATTATAAAGATTATAAATTTCCTGTTTTCCATTTTGGGCTCACTAACGTCCCAACCACATTCATGCATCTTATGAATAGTATATTTCATTCCTATTTTTACAAATTTGTGTTGATTTCTATTGACGATATCCTGATTTATTCTAGGAATATGGAGGAACACAATAGGCATCCACATATAGTATTATAAAATTGCAGGACAGTCAATTGTATGGATAATAGAATATCAACAATGTTTGATCAACTAGAATACTTGTTGACCAGAACATGTATTATAAGGATAAAAAAACTAGAAATGGTTTTTATTTTATATATTGATGAATGTCAAGAAGGGGTGGGAGGCATTACAATTCAAGAATGTCGATTCGTGACCTATGGATCTCAAAAATCGAAAGAACATGAATAATGTTATTCTTCTTATCATCTATACTTAGCTACAATAGTTGATGCTCTCAAGGTATGACAAAATTATTTATTGCGGAAGAAATTTATCTTAATGACTAACCATAGCATCTTGACGAGTTATTTTAAGAAACCAAATCTAAATGCTCAAGAAGTCTGGTGGACTACTTTTCTTAGTGAATTTGACTTTGATATAAAGTATGTGAAAGATTAGAAGAATTGGGAAGTGGATTCTCTTAGAATAAGATTGAATTGTGTATATGAAATCACTTACAATCAACTGAAATTTGTTTTTTCCAATTAGATTAGAGATGCTACCTTAAAATATCTTTAAAACCATTTCCTATGGCATCATGACGAAAAATAAAGTAGTCCTGAAAGGAGGAAGAGATATGATATTAACAATGAATTTTTTTATTTTTTTTATAAAAATCAAATCTATGCTCATGGTCAACAAATTATTAAGCAATTTATTCTTGACAAATATCATGGAAATCCATATGTTGCACATTATGGTGACCATAAATTAATTACAATTATACAAAAATATTACTTTTGTCCTCAAATGAAGAAAGAAGTGACCTAGTACATGGTGAAATGCTTGGAGTGCCAACAAGTAAAGTCTAAACATCAAGACCTAGTAGGTCTACTCTACCCACTACCCATTCGTGAATGGAAATGGAAAATATTAACGCTATATTTTATTATACGTCTGCAAAGGTCGAAAATTAGAATGACTCTATAACAGTGGTGGAACATGAGAAGCATCCACATATAGTATTATAAGCATTGCATGAGAGTTGATTGTATGCCAAATATAGTAAATATGAATTCTATAAAGATAAGGTACAATACCTTGGATATAATATCACTCAATATGGGATAGGAGTAGACCCTAATAAGATTGAAACAATAATGGAGTGGCTTGTCCCAAAAAATGTTCTAGGCATTCGATCCTATATTGTGTTAACCGTATGTTATAACCATTTCAATGAAGGATTTTCTAGAGTAGCATAACCCCTAACATCATTGTAGAAGAAAGAAAAGGCTAAAACACTTGTTTACCATAAGACGTATTCTAAGGACAAAAAAACTCGAAATGGTGATTAATGTCTATAATGATGCATGTGAAAAAAGGGTGGGAAGCATCATAATAAGAGAAGGCCGAGTCATGGCCTATGAATCTAAAAAATTGAAAGAACATGAATAACCTTATTCGTCTTATCATCTAGACTTAGCTAAAATAGTCCATGCTCTCAAGGTATGGCAACATTTTTTATTCGGGATGAAATTTATCTTAATGACTAACCATAAAAACTTGACTAGGTTTTTTAAGAAACCAAATATAAACACTTGAGAAGTGTGGTGGACTTATCTTCTCAGTAAATTTGACTTCGCTATAAAGTACATGATAGCTAAAGAGAAATGGGCGGTTGATGCTGTAAGTAGGAGACTGAATTGTGTATAGAGTCAACTGAAATTTATTTTTCCTAATTAGATTAGAGATGCTATCTTAAAATATATTGAATACCATTTCTCGTGGAACATGATAAAAAAAGAGTAATCCTGAATAAAGTATGTGATATGATATTAACAATGACAATTTCTTGATTTATAAAAAGTGAATCTATGTTCCTGATCAACAAACTATTAAGTAATTTACTCTTGACAAATATCATAGAAATCCATATGTTGGACATTTTAGTGACAAAAAATTAATTACAACTATAAGAAAATATTACTTTTTTCATGGAATGAAGAAAGAAGTGACCCAATACTTGGTGAACTTCTTGGAAGGCCACCAAGTAAAGGTTGAACATCAACACCCAACTGGTCCACTCCACCCATTGCCCATTCCTGAATGGAAATGGGAAATATTAATGCTATATTTTATTACATGTCTATGAAGGTTGAAAAAGAAAAATGACTTTATAACAGTGGTGGTAGACAAACAAAGTAAAACTTCTCGTTTCATTCTTGTGCAATCAACTTACAAAAATTTGAAAATTACTGATATTTTTGTGAGAGAGATCTTTAGATTACATTGAATATCCAAAATGGTTATCTCTGATAGGGATGTAAAGTTTACCTCCACTTTTTGGAAGCCTCTCTTCACTAATTTAGGTGCCCAAGAGAAGTTAAATACTTCTTACCATCAACATATCGATAGGAAAATTGAATGAGTGAACTAGGTACTAGAAGATATGTTGAGAATGTATGTGATGTAAAAACCTACTAAGTGGGTGGATTACCCTCCCCTTATAGAGTTTTGTAACATACCCCAATTCCATACAATTTCTGTTTGTTCACATAAACTTACTAACTAAGGTATGACTTCGAAATTTTGGCATTGTCCATTTTTCTTTGCAGTAACGAGTTTATTTTGTTGTAAAGAGGTTATCTTGGTTTCTAAAGTTTCCACAAAATTCATTTATTTTATTTGTACGAGGACTAGAATACATTCAGTGGTATTTTAACTACAAGTGGTCTGTCATATATTAAATCAACATCACGGCCTTATAAAATTATGTTTTCAATAGGGTTATCTTTACTCTATTTTTACCAAATATAAATTGTAAACGTTTATCTTACCACATCTACTTTGATGTTTTTAAGAATTACATAAGATCTTTTGGAGCTCGTTCTTGCATCTTTGAATAATCTCTAGGTTATCTAGATATATTATAATTTGGTTATGGAAATAACCCAAACTTTTACTTAGCATTTTTACATTCATGGTAATTACATTATAATCACCATGAACTAGGTAATAGGATTTGTATGGTGTTAAATTTCCTCTCTCTAATTTATGTAATAATACTACCAAACGTTTGACATGTAAAATTGTGTAAATAAAATTTGGATTATTGTCCCATCACCATTCATTATGCTCTTAAAACATGTATGTTTGATGTTCCGAATCAAAACGTCATTCAAGTGCATTGAACCAACGGAACCCTAGTTATCTTTTCGTATCAAGAGTGAAAGATTTACATGCATACTGAAAATTCATCCAATAAACCTTATGGCCGATTCCTAGATAACATCCTATTAATTGAACAGAAACATATTAAAAAATTGAAAGTCTTAGTATATCTCTACAAAATAGAAAAACCTAAACTGATTGAAATTAATGGAGATAACTTGGCCTATGGACACTATATGTTTTGCTATTATAATTTCAAAGAGAAACATATAGACAATAGCCTCAAAATTAGAAGTGAACCAAAGATTCTTTGAACTAATCTTCATCATCTACAGGGGATTTGGGGTGCTAGGAATTCTTTCATGCCATATTATCTTCGGTGTCCACCTTGTCTCCTAGTTCGTCATTGTCCTCAACTGCTTGCTCTAAACCTTGGATGGCATTTTACAAACAATAATATTTTTCATTAATCTGATTTAGCTCTTTCAAGACAGTGCTTAGGAGAGGGTTTTTTTTTTCAGACGAAGTCCATATGGAAAGCTATCAATACCTCTATGTGTTAAAAAATACCTAGGGCCTAGGGTAAGTAAATATCTAGTGATTTTTCTCCATCATAACCCTATGTTTAGGACAATCTAGTGGCAGTTCTATGGGCTCAAAGATTCTCCTCCATAGTTTCCAAGTTTTGAACTATGACGGTCTTGTGTCTACCCTCAAAACCTTGTGCTCTCTAGAATGCCTCAACATTGCGGCATCTCCTCTTAGCATTTTGGGTGTAGTGCTTCCACGAGCTTTTTTTTTTGGAACCTCCCTCTTCCTTTCTATTTGGGAAAGTTGGGGATGATATTTTCTTATTATTCTTCTAGTGGCCTACCTTCACTTGTCTTTCCTCTTTTTCTTCTCAAATGTATTGATTTAAATACGAAGATGGGTGCCCATTATTCATGCTTTCCTTTGAGCCCTTAGTCCTTCAAATTGTGGCTTCCAAAGAACTACTAAAAATTCCCTTGTTCCTCTAGCACATGCTTGAAAGATGGAGTGCAATAAGGAGGTTCATATTATGCATTGTGGTGGTGACCATGAGAATTAAGCTAACTTGGAAGAAGAGAGCCATAATCTACCAGAACCCCTATGATGTCTTGTATCACATTTGCTTCATCATTCTCCAGTGAACCTTAATTGGATGCAAATCCTCATTGGCGTAGAGTGGTATTCTCACTAGTCTCACCTCCTCCTATACATGAATGTTATACGTGCCTGTTCCTAAGAATAGTCGAGTTCTACTCGGTTGCCTCTCTCAAAGATGGGTGTGATGCTTAATATGTGGAGATTCTTTATTTGTTTTTTTTTTCACTAAGTTATTAGTATGTTTTTTCAGCTTTGTTTTGTTTAACCCAATCTATTTTATTATCACTAGATGAGATGCTCCCATAGTTTTGTTTTTTCTATTAAATTATTATTATTATGTTTTTTAATAAAAAAATTAATGAAAATAAATCTTCAATTTTCTATGGTCTTTTTTATATATTAAAAATGCATGTCATTATATACATTTATCATTTTTTTTTATATATATTATAAATTTGTAATTTTTATAATTGTATATTTGGTTATTGGTTTTAATTATAAAAGTGCATTGGTGTAAGGTTATATGAATTTATTGTTTAATTTATGTTGATTATTATTTTTATGTAAATACTTCTCTTTTTAAATATGGAAATCTATTTTTATTTAACATGCATTTAAATATTGCAGGGTTGTTATTACTTTATCAAAAATACTAATGTTAGAATGCATTTTTTTTTAAATTGCTAGAATTTATGCCTTTATTTTTAGGTTTTAAAATTTCACTCTAAATGACATAATGGGTTGTGATTCCTTTATTAATATTATAAAACTGATTTCATGTTTATAATGCATATAAAATTGTATATTGTCACCATATATTTTTGATCAAATAATTAGTTTGAGTTAATGCTATGTAATGTGAAGTGAAGTATGTATTTTTTATAAAAACTGTTAGAATGCATGTTTCTTTTTTTAATTTTTCAAATTTCACTTTAAATGACACAATCGCTGTGATTCTTTTATTAATATTGTAAAATATTCATGTTTATGATGTATATAAAATGTATATTGTCACCATATATTTTTGTTGAAAGAATTAGATTCACTTAATCCTATGTAATGTTAAGTATTTAAGATTTAAGTTTTATGATTAGGGGGAAGAGAGGGAGGGAGAGATGGTGACATAGAGATAGAGAGAGAAAGGGGTGAATGGCTAAGAGATGACTGGGAGAGAGTCTGAGAGACTGAAATATATTTAAGGGACAGAGAGAGTCAGGGGAGGTGAACGACAAGAGAGAATGAGAGAGAAGGAGGGAGAGAGGGATTAAGAGAGAGAGAATAAGAAATGGAGAGAGGGAAGGAGTGAAAGAGACATAGAGATAGGGCAAGAGGTAGAGGGAGGCGGGGGTGGATATCAAAAGAGAGAGAGAGAGAGAGAGAGAGAGAGAGAGAGAGAGAGAGAGAGAGAGAGAGTGGGAGGAAAAGGGAGAGGGCATGAGAGATAGGGAGAGTGAATGAGGAGGAGGGAGATAGAGAGGGAAAGGAGAGAGAGGGAAAGAAAAATTGAAATTGGGAGAGGGGAGTGGGATATAGGTAGTGAGAATGAGAGTGAGAGTTAGAGGAGGGAGAGAGGGGAAGATATTTATAGAGAGAGATTGAGAAGGATATAATGTTAGAGAGATTATGTGAGAGAGCCATTCATGGAATGAGAAAGAGAAATATTCCGAGACAATAAGAGAGGGAGATATCAAGAGAGAGGGAGATCAAGTGAGAGAAATAAATTGAGATATAGATGAATAGAGGGAGGGAAACAAAGAGAAGGAGAGAGGGGGAAGGGAAGAGGAAGGAGAGAGAGAGAGAGAGAGAGAGAGAGAGAGAGAGAGAGAGAATGATACAATATCATATATAGAGTATGAGAGACACATAGTAAGATTCATAGAGAGAAATATTGAGAGAAATTGTGTGACAGAGATATAGGATGAGTGAGATAGAGCAAGAGTTACACAGAGTGAGAAAGAGTTCGTTGTTGAAATTTAACATTGGTTTTTGAAATTTTTTTTTTTGAACAATTTTTTTGTGCTCCATTTCCACCTTAAATTTATAGATAACAGAAGGTAATTTATTGTGGAGATGAACCAACATAGATCTATCTTTACTTTAGATGTATCAAATACTAAGAGAGATCAAATATTTCAATGTGAAAACCTCTTTTGTGGGTGCAAAACTCAAAGAAAGTTTTGCAACTTGAGATACCTTATCACTCTATCTACTTAATAGGTTTGAACTTAAGATGGTTCTAGGATAGTTTTTATGGAAGATACATTATAAGGAAAGTATGGATGTTTATAAAGAATGAATTGATGTCTCCTAACATTTAAAATTAATTTATATAACTATGATAATGTTAAATGTCTTGACTATAATTGTAAATCACATAAAAAATATAAATAATATAAATAATCCTGATATATAGAAAGTAATGTTCTTCATATTTTCTTTGCCCACAGCATTAAATTGTGAACAAAATGGAAAAGCTAATATGAAATTTTAGATAATATTGTTTAGTTTTCAATAGCCTTTAAAAAAATTTGAACTTAAATTTTATCATTTTAAAATTATAATTCCTTCAATATTCATGACTTTTGTATTGGATTAAATCATCAAAATTATAGTCCAAATAACAACTTAAACAATTAATAAAATATTTTATTTCCCTAAAATTCTTCAAAAAAGTCAAAAATGTAGATGTTAATTGTTTTAGAGAAGAGTCATAAAATAAAAGGTTTTATTTGGTATTATTTATTTTGTAGTAATATAAATATATTTCAACACAAAATGCATCCGTTAAAAAGAGTGTTGCAATTTATTTTTTATGTCGATTTTTTGACTACAGTAGATTTATGGCTAGCTTAAAACAACATAGCAAGAATTAACTTTTATTTACCTCAAATAATCCCTACATTGCACAATCTAGGGCAAGATGCATGTTTTCCTCTCTAATCAACACTCTATATTTTTATGTAATATAGATAGAAATATTATTGGTATATTCTCTCCCTTTACAACTTTTGGTGCTAGCGGGTGGATATATTGTGACAACACATAATTAGTGGCCAATGAGCTCAAAGATCTATAATTTCCAAAAAGTTTGACATTTCTCGTAAAATAGTGTTTTTCATTACTCCTAGTAGAATCAAGCATATTAGTAGACATGAAAGCACCAGTTAATAGGTTATTAACATACCAAATAATTTTTAATAACCTCTCTTTATCTCAACAACGATCTTCTAAATTTTCAATGATGGTATATCTTCTTTGTATCCATAGCTGTATGAACATGAAATTGTACATATTAGTGTTACAATTCATGGAGTGAAATCATCAGATATGTACCTAAATGCTAGACCAAAATATGTTTCTAACAAAGACATAAACCGCTACACGTCTAATACCTACACATCTCCCTTATAAAGGGATTTAGGGCATCATTCATACAATGAGTACAATTTAATATCTAATTCCATTTATTGATATTAGCTTTTGGGATGTTTTTATAAAAAACAATTGAAAGGTTGTTAATCTCATATATTATCGTTTAATTTATCCATACTATGGGCGTTAATAATGTCATAAATTATACTTGAAATTGGTCAGTTCTTATATATGATAAATGGTTGTTAATCTATATCTTGGTTTCTTTGAAGTGCGAGAGACATTTTAATTTCTTTTTAGTGTCGTATTTTTCTAAGCTTCGAAAAAAATATGTTTATTTTCAAGAAATATTTAAATAAATATTTAATATCTAATTCCATTTATTGATATTACCTTTTGGGATGTTTCTATGAAAAACAATTGAAATGTTGTTAATCTCATATGTTCTTATTATTTCATTTATCCATATTTTGGTTATTAATAATGTCATAAATTAAACTAGAAATTTGTCGGTTCTTATATATGATAGATATTTGTTAGTCTATATCTTGGTTTCTTTAAAGTGCAAGAGATCTTTTTTTTAGTGTCATATTTACTAAGCTTCCAAAAATACAAGTTTAGTCTCAAGCATTATTTAAATAAAATTTCTTAAAAGCATAAATTTAATTTATAAATTTTATCAGAACTTTAATGTAATTGTGGAAATTGTGTTTAAATTATTGTGTATTCACTATAATTTATTTAAAAAATTACCTTCATAGAAATATATATATATAATATATATATATATATATATATAATATATATGAATCCAAATTACTTTTGAAAATATAAACTATATATTGAGAATGCATCTTTCTTCAAATATGGTATACCAGTCTAACTCTCAGTTACATATAATCAGTCAATACACACACACACACACAGATATATACTAGCGCAAATTTCAAGTAAAATATGATAGAAAACCTTTCATCATTTATTTTATTATAATTTTCTTATTTTATGAATGTTTGTAACAAATTTAGCCCCCTATTTCTATCATTGCATTGAAATGTTTAGTCATTAAAAGTTTCCATATGTATCATTCTTTATAAACTAGTGATCTCTCTTGCATGATTTATATATATATATATATATATATATATATATATATATATATATATATATATTATTTTAAATACCTATGTTTTTTTTGTTTATGCTAGCACAAATTTCAAGTAAAATATGATAGAAAACCTTTCATCATTTATTTTCTTATCATTATCTTATCTGATGAATTTTTGTAACAAATTTAGCCCCCTATTTCTATCATTGCATTGACATGTTTAGTCATTAAAATTTTCCATAGTATCATTCTTTATAAACTAGTGATCTCTCTTGCATGGTTATATATATTTTTTTCTTTTTTTGTGTGAATCTAAGAAGCTCCATTATATCATAATATTATATCAATTTATAAAATTTTAAAGAATTCTACCATCCTCACTCATACCATATTTGTTTTCCACTAGGTAATTACCAAAAAATATTGCCAATTTCCTTGGGAGGAACTAAGTCCTCGATTCCAAATGTGTGGGCTAGATTGAGGTCTAGGGCCTCACCATGGCTTGAACATCCCACAAGGTGTCTTTCCTATCAACCCCTCTCTCAAATTCTACTTCTAGGTCTACCTCATTTATGAGTGATTGTACTCCAAACTACATGATAATACTTCCTGGAAACCAAAAAACTATTTCCATAACAATAAACATCAATACACTCAGATAGAATACCCCAAGAGCGCAAATATGTACTTCCTAGACAGATACAGGGGGCGAGGGCTAACATTGACAAAATGAGAGGTTAATCATGCCCTCTCTCTCTATAGAGACACACCCAACCCTCCATAAAACCACCAAAAACTTGAGGTCCTTTGAGGACAAGGAGAACCCAATGTTGCTAGAACAACCTATGCATTCTTCTTCTTCAATATGCATGTAATGAAATCTTATGTGACCTAACTCCTCATGAGTTTGACGCAACTTCAGTATGTTGAAGTGATGCATAGGTTGTTACCTCTCATCTTACCACTTGGTAACGTTAAAGCTACCAACATAGCTACCACACTTCTAATCAATACATGCAAACAAGCTAGTCACACTTGTGCATCTGTAATAGCACCCTTAGAAAAGGAGTGAAAATATTGGGCAGATCAATTTTACTTTTAATTTAGAAGAACCAATTTGACTCAAACATGAATTGTCAATTTGGGCAGGAATTTTCTATCAAAGCTAGTGTGAAAAATAAATGCAAGAAAGCTTGGCAACTTGTGTTACAAGAAAATAACAAAACCATAAGTATCAATCTCAATTTGATTCACAGATAAATTACCAATATATGTAGGATTTTTGTTTCAAAGCTTGTGTGAAAAATATATGCAAGAAAAATTGGAAACTTGTGTTAAGGAAATAATAAAACCATAAGTATCACTCTCAACACTCCATCACAATTGTTATTACACTCAAAACATTTATCACACTTTTATAAAGGAAAGAAACACACTCTTTAAATTCAATTGCACTCTATCACATTATCACTATTATTGGAAATAAAACAACACTCCTGGAAACCATCAAACGTTTAAGAATTGTTGAAACACCCATTCCATTAGATAAATCAACCAAAGAAATATAAGAAAAATCAAATAACTGCAACACTAATTAAGTGACCGGTCCAAGACATATCATGTTACACAATAATAAAGGCCAAAATCCTGCAACTATTTGACGCATGAATAATATTTTAAACAATAAAAGTAAATGACATATAAGTCATAGTTGAGAGATAATAAATATACTTCTCCAATACCTCTCTGAGAAGTTATCCCTACCAAGAAGGAGGACCCTTTATACTTATTAGGGGTTGGTGAATCACACAACACACAAGTTAATCAGGAAAGAGATATTGAGCCATGAATGGTAAATATTTGCATTAATGAAAGTTTCAGTACTAGATTACAATGCCGATACTCCTTCCTCTGATCTTTATCTACGCATGCCTTGCAGGAAAAGAGTACATCATTTTATAATTTCATATTACATTACATTCCTATTTTCAAAAATATTATCATGAGAATCCCTTCATTCTCATGGGATCCAAATCGAGATGATATACTAATTTTCTTATAAAAAATTATCTTAGTTGAAAGAAAGTTATAACAACTTTTCTGAATTTAAGTATGGGCGTTTACGCAATGCATTATATTAGATATCATTTTGGGATTCAACTGCGTTAAGTAATTCATTCACGTATGACCATTTCCATGAGAGGTAGTCGTAACTGACTAATTTCTCATGATTTTTGAATAGTTCACTTAGCACTCATTGCATCGGGTGATGCTCACAGGGGTGAAGAAGTGGGATTGAAAACTAGTGAAAAGTGGAGAACGAATCACATAGCATCAATCATCACTTCCGGGGCTTG
>APFE030868219.1:29142-62476 GCA_000404065.3 Pinus taeda | reverse complement strand
GTGATGATTGATGCTATGTGATTCGTTCTCCACATTTCACTAGTTTCAATCCAACTTCTTCACCCCTGTGAGCATCACACGATGCAATGAGTGCTAAGTGAACTATTCAAAAATCATGAGAGATTAGTCAGTTACGACTACCTCTCATGGAAATGGTCATACGTGAATGACTTACTTAACGCAGTTGAATCCCAAAATGATATCTAATATAATGCACTGCGTAGATCCCCATACTTAAATTCAAAAAGAGTCAAGGGAACTCTACTTGAATGGTTCATGAGGCACAATACTAGCTAAGGTTTTGCAAATGGGGTAGCAAGCTAAGTGGGCTTGATTGTGGAAAAACTCCACAGTTAAGCGCGCTTGAGCCAGAGGAGTTCTGGGATGGGTGACCTCTGGGAAGTCCTGGTTACCGGGTGCAAGCCCCGGAAGTGATGATTGATGCTATGTGATTCGTTCTCCACATCTCACTAGTTTCAATCCCACTTCTTCACCCCTGTGAGCATCACCCGATGCAATGAGTGCTAAGTGAACTATTCAAAAATCATGAGAAATTAGTGAGTTATGACTACCTCTCATGGAAATGGTCATGCGTGAATGACTTACTTAACGCAGTTGAATCCCAAAATGATATCTAACAACTTTTCTATTTACAACGAATTATTAATTGGGAGACCCTAACTATTTCAGCAAAGCTGTCTGTATTTTCCACAAGAAACTTTTAGGGGATAATATTTGTGCGAAGGTTAATTTTCTATACTTTTTCCAAAAACTATATTTTCAAATTTCCATTTTTTCTAAAAATATTTGGCCCATGTCTTATATTATGAAATTATTTTACCTTAAAAATTGCCAAGATCTTATATAGACTAATATAATATAAGAAAAAAATTAGATATTTTTACAAAAGTATCATCAAACATTTTATAATATTTTATTATTATAGATTACTAAGATTCATTAAGGTTTCCAAACTTTCAAGGAGATATCAATCCTTAAGATTTTCTCAGGATGTCCATGAATGTTTCTTTTCAATTTGTCAAACTAGCTCGGACTGAGTGTCTATCCAACTCGATATTTGATACTAATGCTTGCATAATGTGTTTCAATTTTATTGTCTTGAAAACCATCATCCACTTTTGAGTGTTATTCTCCAAGCTTTGTTTTCCTCTAAAAGTCTTTCTCATCTACTCTCAGATCTGCAACTGACTTTCTTGCTTGTGACATAATCTACGACTGGATGTCACTCACCCTTGCACCAAATTCTTCTTTGTCTTTTGCGAGACTTCTCAGTTCCTCTGTTGTAGCATGAACCTTTCTAAACATGGCAACAATCTCTGCCTCTTATTTTTTATTCCTTTTCTTAGTCTTCTTCAGTCGTTCTTTGTGACCCATGACTATTGTCATTCCTTTATTGTTTATAGTGGATTTGCTGATTTCATGAGGTTGTCTTCCATATCACCCCCAAAAAAATATAATTTTTAATATACACCCTTGTAAAGCACAATCTACACCCAAAAAGTTGTCATGCATGACAAAAAACCTTCAAAAAAATTCTTTATATTAGTCGAGCCATTAAATAAATCAAAATTTAACAAACCTTTAAAAATCCTTAAATTAATTCAACCTCTTAGAAAAATTTTGTTTAATAACCTTTTATAACACATGCACTTCAAACGCCTTTTAATACACTTTTATAACTTCAAGTCTTCGAAAACCCTTTCAAAACCCTTGCAAATTTAACTTTGGTAGCTAGCTCGGCAATGACTTTTGACGACATCTATCATCCATTAAACCAATCTTTTAATTTTTTGTCAGATCTCTTCTCTGCTTGCTCACATCGGATTTCGTTGCGAGTGCGGCAATTGTGGTTGACGCACATCAGGCTTCAACTAGCGATGTCTAGGCTTGCATCCCTCTCTCTATTCAGAATAATTTGATGAGTTACGATTTATTTCTCATTGACTCACAAGCTATGGCTTATTGCTCAACTGCTACAGTGAAACTGTCGACCGTTCATTTGGGGACTCTTCAAGTTGTGGCTACATAATTTCTAGTTGTTCATGTCTGTTTCTGATACCAATTTGTTGGACAGGTAGAGGAGAGAAAACATAAATTTACACATAAATCACATGAGTTCTAACTCTTCTATTGATCACACAAAACTTAATTCAACACTCAATTAACTGACTCCCTAATTTTAGCCACTCCTCATGCGGGAGTAATTACAAGTTCTAATATTGTAATACAAGGAATATTGAGATTCCAATGGATTTTGGAAGCTCATATGGCGGCTTCAACTGACCCCCTGGGCTCACATCATTCTCAATTCCAAAATACCTAATTTATCTATTATAAATCAAAATGTAGGTGAAATCCTTAGAAATACATTACACAATTTAAGAAAACAAAGGTACAATTCATATTACAAAGTGAAGATAAAATACAATTCCTTAGACACTCTATGTTATACAACCTTTCTTTCTAGAGCACCCTAGAAAAGAAAATATCGCTCCTTCTAAATCCTAACTAGAGCGTTCGCCATCTACAATTTTTGGCCAACAATATTGCAGGCTATCAATGCATCTCACCAAGATCTCCAAGATGCATCAAAGGTTTCACTACAAGGTAGAATCACACCAACAATCTCATAGTTGGAATCATTTATTTTATAAAAAAACTCCTCAATGAGATTTATCTAAACTTGCATAACACAAGGTCCATTAGCAATAAGTGCTCCAATTATTTTCTAAGGTTTCATCTCACAAGATATAGGTCATGCAACATGTTAATGTTTGTGCTGAGATACTTCTCTTAATTTTATCTCACACAAACCCTAGTTCCCAATAATCCACCCAAGCTTTAACCCTTGCAATACAAAAAGGGGCTACAATATGATTACATCAAGAAGATATGGATGATCTAGTGACTAAGTTTTGAGAATGAGGACACTCTCCCTTTTTTATAAGATATCTCAGTCAGGCAAATAGTAGAAAATGGATCAAGTGCACAATAACCTAATATAAGTTACTATGGAATATACACATGACAGTAGTTTATTGAAGATGTACAAGTGTGATGTGGTGGTTTGAAGCCACCTCCAAAGTGGCGTGATATTTAGGTTAAGGATCCACATTTCAAGCACTCCTCGTGACATAGTTTTATGCTCTTTAAAAGAGGATCCAAGATTTAATCCTCCTCAGCATGTCCTAATTCAAAACAAACTCTAGGTAATGCACTCTCCAAGCAAGAATCCCTCAATACAACCAGTCAGAATTCAGACTATGACATGCACTTGTAATGGACCTAGGGAGGGGTGCCTTTACTCCTAGTGCATGTTACGATGATCCAAACTCATGTAGGAATGAAGCATAATACAAATATAAACATAAATAACAAGATGAAGCAGAAATAAAACTTCATGTCATTAATATCAAAAAATTAAAATATGCTACATACAAAATGGAAATAAACTAGCTCGAGCAATGGTAGATTATCTCTAAAAATAGATGTGGTGGATACATGCTTCTAAACTATATTACAATGAGGCTTGAAGACCTATTTATTAATGAGAAACAATGGAAAATCTAAAAGTTCAAAAACCTAATCCCAGGAGATGAAGCACTAAAGCTATGGGCCCCAGCGAGGTAAATTGGTACATCAACTTCCTAGGGTAAAAACTTTGGCATACGATCTTTGTTTGGCATTTTCTTATCTACATCATACTTACTGAATTTTCAGGCTTCCAACATAATCCTTTATTGTGAAGGTATACTTTGGTAACTAATCATATGTGAATTTTTTTATTTTAATATATTTGAAAGAGAGTTAGATGCATTAAATTTATACATTGGAAACAACATCGATTGGATGATTTTATGATCTCTCATACTCTTAGACAAATAGAGATTTTCCTAGAGAAGTCTTGGAGGACATTGAGACCAGAAAGTACAACAGGTTTTGATTGCATATACTAAGTTGCATGTATGATTTCCTTACTAGTTTTGGCATGCATCACATATGCATGTGGTTATCTGGTCATGATCAGTCATTGACATGGAGGATTTCCTAGATTGATAGTGGTTTTGCCTAGCCTTTCCATATCTAGCCATGGTGATGTGGGTTTCACTTTTTTTCTGGTGGGTCTAATGGCTCAAGAGATTACACACTTGGATATCTCAGTGGAGTGCATAGTTCATTGTGACAAAGAAGTGTGCCGTTTGCTACCATTTGATGGCATAGTTTCTTGTCACAAAGGGTTGTGCACTTTACTCTATCAAGAATTTGTGCAGTTGATTATAACATAGGATTGCATAGTCTCATAGATCAAGGTATGCAATCAATGTCATCAAGGAATTATGTATCTTTTTCTTCTGAAAAGTGCTCAGTATTTCTTTCAAATTTGTATAGCTATTGTTGAGAAGGAGGGGTTTTCATCAGGGAGTGCCCAATAGTTGTTTGAAAAAATTCACATTTAAGGTATCACAAGTTTATCATGAGAGAGTAAGTGGTTGCGACACTTAGTCATCTAAATCATTCTTCTTTAGCTGGCCAACAACATTTGGAATCCTTTAGGCATCATACTTATTCATACATTATCTATTTCCAAGCTATATATGGTAGGTTGGAGATATGTATTGTACTCTTTTATCTATGCATTAATTAGTTAAGGATGTCGACGGTTATTGGGATATCATTGTTCAATATCTTGAAGTGTGATTTTGGCTACATATCCCTTCTAATGCCAAGGTAGAGTCATGATGGGACTATCAAATCACAACAATGGGAATCACAACTGTGAAACTTGAAAGCTAGGAGGAAGCCTTTGCACATCGAGATTTCTACAAGGAAGACGAGAAAGTGAACTAGATCATTACAGTTAGGGGTTAACCACACAAAAACCATGTCACTGAAGTCCATTTGCTAGGCTGCATATTGTCAACATGATAGCTGGACCACAAGCATTATCGGCTATCTGTATCCTGAAATCTTCATCCAACATTCTTATGGGTCATCCACAAACTTGCGGTTATGGATTTACCACACGAAACCCTTTCCATCTAAGTCCAATTCCTTGGCCACACATCATAAGTATCATAATGGGCTCATAATCATTACAATGTATCTCTATCCTTAGATCTTCATTCATCATTATTATGGGTCATCTGCAAAATTGAAGTTATGGGTCAACCACCTAAATTGTTCTTTTCATTGAATCATGTCCAACAAAATTTTCTGAGGAGGGAAATTTACACAATCGGGACCATTGCTTCTTAATGAGGGAGGAATAATCTAAATGGAAAGCCACATCCACCCATGGTAGTTACCCATGGTATCTTCTCATGGTAATTACCATGGTATCTACTCATGGTAATTACCCATATATTGTAACTAAAAACGCTATAAATTTGGGCCTCACTTTGTAAAAGGGTAGATTGGTCCACGCAATGTAGCTAAAACAATTTTCCCTATTTTAATAAAATGGTTTTTTATGCGTTTTTATCTTCTCTTTGGGCATTTTTAGCTCTTAAATCCCCACATTCAGCTAATTTGGATATTTTAGCCCATTTGTGTTTAGCTTCCTATATAGGCATCATTAATATAATTGAATACAGTTACATATCAATGGAGATTGAAGGCTCACATGTTACAATGTGGTTACATAGACACAAATATTTCTAAATCTATCTTGACACATTTCTTGAGATGAGCCATGGATTAACCCATCATAAGAATTCCCTCCCTTGAATGCTAACCACTACACAAGTGTGGATACTAAGCCCACCTCAATACAATGGATAATTCCCTCCCTTCAATTATACTTACTACAAAATTATGGATACCAAGTCCAACTAAATACAATGGCTAAATTGAGCTAAAAAGATTTCACAACATAAAAAATGTAGAATTTAGACCAATCTACCATGATTTCATAATAACCTCACAAGAGTAGTTTCAATTTCAATGGATGGCTAGTAAATCAACATCAATCTACCAAATTCATCAATTTAGCTCAAGTGGAATTTTTTAGTAAGATAAATTCAAAACTAACCCACATGTTCTACCCTAGTAATAGTGATCGTATAAAAAATTGTTTAGTACCATCACTCATGAAAGAATCATGAAATATAGTCCTTACTTACATTAGCATGGGCTATATATATATATATATGTGTGTGTGTGTGTGTGTGTGTGTGTGTGTGTGTGTGTGTGTATAAAATTCTGTGCTCACGCTAATGTAACTAAGGATTATATTGATGATTGTTTCATATAAACAAGTCACATATTCATAATGGATTATTACACTTTTTAAATTATAAATTTCACACTCTTAAAAGAAAATATTTACAATACCATGACATATTTCAAATAAAATCTATAAATCTTTGTCATAGGTGACAATCCTAGTACAATATTGGGTATCCTAAAATTATATAAGCAATGAAGTATATATTTAAAAAATACCATAACACATTTATAAGTAATTAGTTATGAGATTTTTTTATAAATTCATCCCATAAAAGAATAAAAAATATGAATGCATCCAAACCTTGTACAAATATAGCAAACAGTTGCATTTTCATGATGTTAATATTTCCCAATTTTTAAATATCATAAGTAAAAAAAAAAAGAACAGAAAAGTACACTCATACACTACTATATTAGTAGCCCACCATATACCCTAAACCAAATCTTCCATGTTACATGTAGACAAACTTAATATCGTATGATTTTGAGAAAATATACACATGAAAATCGAGATGTTTAGTATATATACATTTGTATTTTCATGACGTTAAATATATTTTACATTTTTTAAATAGTATAAGTTAAAAAAATAAAACAAAAAGATACACTCAAATACTAGTATATTAGGAGTTCACTATATATTTTAAACTAAATTTTCCATGTTACATGTAGATGTACTTAATACTATATGATTTGAGCAAAATATAAACATATATATAATTGTATATGTATTCAGTTTTAATAAATAAATAAACAATAATATCTAATAGAATTTGTAAAATATAGTATTGTACTAAATATTGAAAAAAATGAACACTAAAAAAAGAGAAAATGTAATTAAATTTGAAAATAATAAAAGAGATTCAAAGTTAATAGATATTGCATCATATTTGTTCTCAAAGAAAAGGTCAATAAAATTAATTAAATGCCTAAAAATAAAATTATTAATTTGTAACTTAGTACCCAATTAGATTGAAAAGAAATGACGACAAAAAAATATAAAATGATATAATTAAATTTAAAAACAAATTTGAATAAATTAGTGATACATCATCTATTTCTTAAGCAAGGATTAAAAGATCATTAAATTGAAAACAAATTTTAGAAAGCAAAAAAAATCATTAAGGTCAAAAACAAACTTAGAAAAAACGTGAAAATCTATAACTGACAAATTTCCATATTTAGAAAAGCAATGCAACATTTTACTGACTGGTAAAAAAGCGTGGATACTATCCGTTGGCAGAAAAGCATCCAAGAAGTTAACCGTTGCTACATGTGAGTAATCCAATATCCATTGAAAGGACGTGTAAGAATATATATATGAACTCTTTCTCCATCTATGTTATGTTTACATTATTCATAAGATTAAGTCTTCAACCATCTCTATTTTGTTTGGCATGCTTGTCTAGTTGTCTGTTACTGTAGGCAGCCTGCTTCTTTGTTGACTACACACAGAACCCTGGACTTCCGGTGGAGCAAATCAGAGGCAACCAGATCAATGGTTAATGATCACTTCTCTTTTCCCCTTTGATTTTATGAGAATGCCTTGATTTCTTCAGAAATAGCTCAACGATTTTAGTTTATTAATGATCGAAGGCAATTGGCAACCAGATCGTCGAGTGGAGAAGTTCAATGGTTGACCATAACTTCTCTTTTTGCCCTTTCAATTTCTGAGAAACCCTTCATTTCCTTGAAAATGGTTCATAAATTTTAACTAATCTCTTCATGCTTATCTAAAATTTAGTGTATAACCTTTTGATTGCAAATATTTTAGATGCAGACAATCATATGTCAAAAGAACTGAATGGAAAATGAAATCAACTTACAGGTATGTATGGATCCAATGGTTTTACCATGGCTCCATGTATCTGCTGGTTTGAATTAATTCATTTTTAGATTAATAAATGATTTACTCTAGCCTATTCATCTATTGTCTAAACTAATGTTCTGTGTTTTCGTCTATTGTGTAAATTAATGTTATGTGTTAGTTTTATTGTTAGCTTAACCCATCTGCCTCTTTTTAGGAATTAAACTAGGCCTATTATTTCCTTATTTCAATGAATCCGTCTGGGCTTACTAAATTTATGGAATACCTTTAAATTTGAGCCCACCTGTATTATCAAGTTACTGATCTTCATATGCTTGTAATTTCAAATGAATCACTATCATGATCTGCTAAGCTTGGCCTGCACCAGCAATGCTATCCTCAGCTTCTTGATGGAAAATTTCTTGGTTTATTTGATACTTTGTCCACTGACGGGCATAACATGTAGTGGAGACAGAGCTCGTTGGTCCATCAAGAATAGGTCGAGTTCAGCCCGCTCACCCCCACTCACTCCCAATTTTCCATTCAATTCAAACCGAGAATCAAGAAGATGAGCATCCCGTCTAGCTTCACGCCACTCACAACTTCCTAGCTCACCCTCGCTCACCCCCAATTTTCCATTGAATTTGAACCGAGAATCAAGAAGATGAGCATCACCCTCGATTCAAATATGTTGTCGGAGAAGATACAGAATATCAAATAAAACGAGAATTAGGTGAAATTTCCGTCCAGAAGCCAAGCTCAACACTCCCTTGAATTTCGAATGAATCACTATTGAATTTCGAATGAATTAACAATGATTTCGAATGAATCACTATCACATTGTGATTTTAATAAATAAGGAGTCATCTCCATAGCGATTGTTCATATTTTTTATGATCTATGGACACTTTAGAGTTTTAAATCAAATATAAATTTCATTCTATTTAGTTGTTTTTTTTTAAATAAAACATAAAAATAATATATTATTGATTTTCATTATCACTAATTTTTTTAAATTTATTACACAGTAATTTAAAAAATTTAATGATGACATAATTTGATTGTGCCTTGTTGTTGCAATAGGTTTTTATTGGCTAGGATAAGCTTCGTAGGCTAGGCTAGGCTAGGCTAGGTAGGGTAGGGTAGGGTAGGTTAGGTTATGTTAGGGTAGTGTAGGGTAGGGAAGGGTAGCATAGGGTAAGCTGGGTTAGGCTATGCTAGGCTTGGTTAGGCAAACTAGGGTAGGCTAGCATAGGTTAAGGTAGGTTAGGGTAGGCTATGTAGGTTACGTTAGCCTAGGGTAGGCTAGATTGGGCTAGGCTAGTGTAGGCTACGTAGCGTAGGGTAGGGTAGGGTAGGCCAAGGTATGGTAGGCTATGGTAGGGTATGAAAGGCTAGGGTATGCTAGTTAGGATAAGCCTGGGTAGGGTAGGATAAGTGAGGTTAGGTTAGGATAGGTTAGGATACGCTAGGCTAGTTTAGGGTAGGTTGAGGTAGAATAGGCTAGGCTAGGGAAGGGTAGGGTAGGCTAGGGTAAGATAAGATAACATAGGCTATTCTAGGGTAGGCTAGCATAGGCTAGGGTAGTTTAGGCTAAGGTAGGTTAGGCTAGGGTAGGCTAGGCTAAGGTAGGCTAGGCTAGGATAGGATGGGATAGGCTTGGCTTAGGTAGGTTAGGCTAGGATTAGGATAGGGTATGCTGGGGTGGGCTAGGGTAGGCTAGGTTATCCTAGAGTAAGTTGGGTAAGGTAGGCTAGGTTAGGATATTCTAGTCTAGGTAGGCTAGATAGGGTACGGTAGGCTAGGGTTGGCTATGTAGGGTAGCGTAGGCTAGGTAGGGTAGGCTAGGTTAGGTTAGGGTAGTGTAAGGTAGTCTAGCTAGGCTAGGTAGGGCTGGTTAGGGTAGGCTAGGTAGGTTAGGGTAGGCTAGAGTAGGGTAAGGTAGGCTAAGCTAAGCTAGATAGGCTAGGACAGGGTAGGCTATGCTAGGCTAGGTTGGGCTAGGGTAGGCTAGGGTAGGCTGGGCTAGGGTAGGCTAGGGCGGGCTAGGTTAGGCTAGGGCAGGATAGGCTAGGCTAGGCTAGGGCAGGCTAGGCTAGGTTAGGCTAGAGTAGGCTACGTTAGAGCGGGCTAGGCTAGAGTAGGCTAGGCTAGGGTAGGTTGGGTGAGCTTTACTAGGGTATGGTATGGTAGGTAAGACTAGGCTAGGGTAGCCTAGGCCGGGTTGGGTAGGGTAGGGTGGGATATGCTAGGGTAGAGTAGGGTAGGGTAGGATAGGGTATGTTATGCTATGCTAGGCTATGCTAGGCTAGGCTAGGTAAGCTAGTGTAGGCTACCATAGGTTAGGGTAGGCTAGGTTAGGATAGGTAGACTACGATAGGTTAGGGTACGTTAGGGTAGGCTAGGTTAGGATAGGTAGACTACGATAGGTTAGGGTAGGCTAGGTTGGGCTAGGCCAGTGTAAGCTACGTAGGGTAGGGTAGTGTAGTGTAGGTCAAGGTAGGCTTGGGTAGGGTAGGCTATGTTAGGGTAGGAAAGGCTAGGTTACGCTAGTTAGGATAAGCTTGGTTAGGGTATGATAGGCAAGGCTAGGTTAGGCTAGGTTAGCATATGCTAGGCTACGATAGGTTAGGCTAGGCTAGGTTAAGGTAGAGTATGCTAGGCTAGGACACGGTAGGCTAGGCTAGGGTAAGATAGGCTAACAAAGGCTAGGATAGGGTAGGGTAGGGCAGGCTAAGATATCCTAGGCTAGGGTAGGCTAGGCTAGGCTAGTGTAGTTTATGCTAGGATAGGTAAGGCTAGGCTAGGCTAGGCTAAGGTAGGATAGACTAGGATAGGATGGGATAGGCTTGGCTTAGTTAGGCTGGGATAGGATTAGGATAGGGTATGTTGGGGTAGGCAAGGGTAGGCTAGGTTATGCTAGGGTAGGCTAGGTAGGCTAGGGCAGGCTAGGTTATGCTAGGCTAGGTAGGGCAGGCTAGCTAGGGTGAGGTAGGCTAGGCTAGGCTAGATAGGTTAGGCTAGAAAAGTTAGGCTAGGTAAGATAGGCTAGGTTAGGGCATGCTAGGCCAGGTAGGCTGGACTAGGCTAGGCTAGATAGGGCAGGATAGGCTAGGGTTGGCTACGTAGGGTAGTGTAGGCTAGGTTAGGTTAGGATATTGTAAGATTTTCCATTGTAATAATTAAAAAATTTCCCATTTATTTCTTTTAGGCATTTGGACTAGTTTGTGACACAAGAGGTTTGTTCAGAGTTTTTGTTTTCCAAAATAACAAATTAAAAATTTGCCATTGCATGAAATAGGTGTATTCAAAGTTTTTTTCCAAAATGAAAAATTCAAAATTCACCATTGGATGAAATAGTTTAAACCAGAGCTACTAAATAAATATATCAATAAGGATATTCACTGATATAGCTACTCTTCAGTATTTACACTATTTGATAGGAGAGAACTTGATTTTGTTGAGAATTGATTAAATAATTCTTTTATATAACGTAAAAACTTTGATCCACTATTCATAGGTACCATATCAATAAGGATAGGCACTGACATAGCAACTTTACACTATTTAGGATAGTTACTCACATAGCAACTTTACACTATTTACACTATTTGATAGGAGAGAACTGGATTTTGTTGAGAATTGATTAAATAATTCTTTTAGGTAACATAACAACTTTGATCCACTATTCATAGGTACCATGGTTTACTATCATCCATTATAGAGGAGCCTATTTTCCTTTCCCACATATCCTGCCCTGCCTTTGTAGCACGTCATGTTTTCTATTTTGATTAAGTTAGGATCCTAGAGAATTCTCAGTCCATTGAGGAGTCCTCTAGATGTATCACTATTACTTTACAAGTGTTCTAACATATCTTCACAAGAGAGAATGATTGTTTTCTTGTCACACTTTGTTTCTTGTAGTTCAACACCATAGTGGGTTTTTCCTGATTGATATTATATTTAACATGTGATGGTAGCTTTACAAAGTGCATCTATGGTGGTATCCAAGCCTTCCTTGCACCACACATTCCATTCAATGGTTGTTTGACAAAACAAATACCACATCATTCCACATCATTGAAAGATAATGTCTTTTCCAACAAGGAGTGGGGCATTGACATGCTTCAAAAAGGACACACTGATGTAAAAAACTAGAAAATATTCAAGCAACAAGAACCAAAGTGTAATATAGTACCTAAATAAAAACAAATTAGAAGTACCATCATCATTTCTCAAAATAATGTATATATTTAGATCCTATTAATTAAACATAAAAAATTATATAATATAAATTACAAATTCATAGAAAATTATTTTTCAAATAAAAATATTTCAATGAAATTTTATACTTTCCATATCTATATAAAACTATAAAATAATTCATATTTAAAAATTTATCACATTTTTTCTTCCAATTTTTATAGAGATGATTAATTTATAATTGTTAATGAAATAATAATAAATCATACACTATTATATTATATATAATTAACCTTAAAAAAAATAAAAAATAATCAATTTACTTTACTACTAAATTTTTATAAACAAATAAAAATCTTCATAAATGTCTTTCATTTAAATTAAAAAAATATCAGCTTAAAAAATTTATTCTCATATAATTATAGAATACTTGATCCAATTATTTACTCATAATTCACAAACATAAATTTGACGCCATTAACATATTTCCATGCATTTAGAGCTTCGTTACATCTCAGGTGTAACTATCAAAATATCAGTAGTAATATTAATGTGCCGAAACACTTAGCTTTAGAATGAAAGTTATATAAGGCTTTGAATTGATATTTATGATGAATGTTCTATGGTGCGTGTTTGCCTTTTTCTTACCAAAAAAAGATGATCCATACTATGTTGGGACAACCTCTTTCCTTTGATCGTACAACACACCTTTTTATGCCCTGCAATGGATTTTTCTAACTTTGATCTGTTAAATAGAGTTGCACGTTACAACAACATAATCTACCTGTAAGCTGTACAATGGTGGTAGAGAAACAAAGGTTGTAGAGTACATCCTACACCACAGTTAATTCTCTAATGCTTGTCAATTTGGAGGCTCTTGTTGGGATTTTCTCCGATGACCATCATATATATCTCAGAGAAGTTGAGAGATTCGCCAAAAACTCCTTGAAATTTCCTAGGATCAAATGGGAAAGATCTAGATGAAATGTGTTCCCATGCCAAGCTCTCAGAGAAACTGAACTTCAAAATAGAAACTATGAAAAATAAAGAAAACAATTAGTTAATACTTTATTTTTCATAACATTGTATTTTCAAATTCAATTTATATTAATATAAATATGAAAAAGATTAATTAAAATTTAAATTAAATTAAATCTCATTATAAACATTTATGGTACTTGTTTGTAAAATATATAAATTTATAAAAATACAACTTCATCTAAGGTGTCAATATTAATTTAAAATTAAAAAAGTCTCGTCAAATAGAAATATTTACTTTTGAAATATTTTTGTGAATTGAAGAATAGTTTGCAACTTATTATATATCTACTTATCTAAAAATACAAGCTAAATAATAATATATCTCTATCGGCTTGGCACTCATCACTACACAACTATACAAATCTTTAACATTAGTTCTATTAGACATTTATAATATATTAATTTTAATTTTACATATAAAATTGGTTTATATTGATATTATATGTAGGCATTTTAATATATTAATTTTAATTTTAAATATTCTTTCACATTTTTTTAATATTTAAATATGGTTTATTTTATATATAAAAACAAAAATTAACATTAGCCATGTCTCAGTAGCACAAGTAGTTGAGGTCTCTAGCACAACTGTGTGAGGATGGGCATAATTAGCTAGGCTACCTAGGATCAAACCTCAAGGAGGCTGTGCTAAAATCAAATCAACTTAGGGTTGGTGTGGTCTAGGGCTCATAATGGGCAGTGGTTTCTCAAGCCTAAAAAATGAGTTAGAATTACTAAAACATGACTAATATAATCTTTATTTAGAAAATAGAATATGAAATTTTAGATAATGTTTTGACAAATTATTTTTTTAGAAAATAATGTTTTGATTTTTACATAAATTTAATAATATAAGAATTGTTAGGAATATAGAGTTTTAAATTTTGCATAAAATTTGTAACATAGTACTTGCTCATATAATTTTGAATAGATTTGTAAAAATGATGTTTCTAAATATACATGGAGTATTGAAGTTTCTTGATTCTTTCTATTAAATTATTTATTTGTCTATTGGTAATTTTTTATTTTTGTAATGAATTGTAATCCACCATTTATATTATCAAAGGGAAATTTTTTCTATTTACATTATACATCTTGAAAAAAGGTTATGTAACTCCAAATAAAAATAAATGATGCAAATCTAAAACCATCTTGTCAAAGTTAAGTTTCGTATATTAAAAATTATGTTTAGTGAACGTACTCGCTTGTCTGCTTTGCAAATCATTCTTGTAAAGGTTATGTTATAATTAGTGCCCCTACTCATTTGTCTTCTTTGTAAAGATTTTTTTTAATAGTTTATTAGTATAAATCATCAATTGTGTACGCAACAGCTGAAGTGAGGAGAAACAATAGTTCAAGAAAATTCAACCTCAATAAATTGATGTGTTGTCTACATAGTAGATGCATATGATGGTGGAAAGCACATTTTGAGTGCGTGACCCAAAATGGATTACGAGTTTTCCAAAATACCATGGTTTAGTGATCAGTGAGCGCAAGTCGAGGATAGGGAAGCTAACATAAAGTGTCTCTTCGATATTGTGATTATTGTCCCATCACTATTCATTATGCTCCTAAAAGATCTATGTTTGATGTTCTGAATCAAAACGTCATTCAAGCACATTGAACCAACCGAACCCTAGTTATCTTTTTGTATGGACAGTGAAAGATTTACATTCAGACTGAGAATTCATCCAATAAACCTTATGGCCAATTCCTAGATAACGTTCTATTAATTGAAAAAAATCATATTAAAAAATTGAAAGTCTCAGTATATCTCTACAAAATAGAAAAAACTAGACTTATTGAAATTAATGGAGATAACTTGGCCTATGGACACTATATGTTTTTCTATTATAAGTTCAAAGAGAAACATATAGACAATATCCTCAAAATTAGAAATGAACCAAAGATCCTTTGAACTAATCTTCATCATCTATAGGGGACGTGGGGTGCTAGGAATTCTTTCATGCCATATTATCTTCGGTGTCCACCTTGTCTCCTAGTTCGTCATTGTCCTCAGCTACTTGCTCTAAACCTCAGATGGCATTTTACAGACAACAATATTTTTCATTAATCTGATTTAGCTCTTTCAAGATAGTGCTTAGGAGAGGGTTGTTTTTTCAGATGAAGTTCATATTGAAAGCTATCAATACCTCTATTTGTTAAAAAAGACTTAGCCCTCAATCTAGTGGAAGCTATATGGGCTCAAAGATACTCCTCCACTGTTTCCAAGTTTTGAACTATGACATTCTTGTTTCTACCCTCAAAACCTTGCACTCTCCAGAATGCCTCAACATTGCAACCTCTCATCTTGGAATTTTGGATGTAGTGCTTCCTCGAGCTTTTTTCTTGGGAACCTCACTGTTCCTTTGTATTTGAGTAAGTTGGGGATGAGATTTTCCTTATTATTCTTCTAGTGATCTACCTTCACTTCTCTTTCCTCTTGTTCTTCTCAAGTGTATTGATTTAAATACCAAGATGGGTGCCCATTATTCATGATTTCCTTTGAGCCCTCAGTCCTTTAAATTGTTGCTTCCAAAGAACCCCTAAAAATTTCCTTGTTCCTCTAGCACATGCTGGAAAGATTGAGTGCAATAGGGAGGTTCATATTATGCATTGTGGGGGTGACCATGAGAATTAAGCTAACTTGGAAGAGGACAGCCATAATCTCCCATAACCCATATGGTGTCTTGTATCACATTTGCTTCATCATTCTCTAGTGAACCTTAATTTGATGCAAATCCTCATTGGTGTAGAGTGGTATTCTCACTAGTCTCACCTTCTCCTATAAATGAATGTTATACGTGCTTGTTCCCAAGAATAGTCAAGTTCTACTTTGTTGCCTCTCTCAAAGATGGGTATGATGCATAATATGTGGAGATTCTTTATTTGTTCGTTCTTCCACTAAATTATTATTATGTTTTTTCTGTTTCATTTTGTTTAACCTAGTCTATTTTATTATTGCTAGATGAGATGCTCTTGTAGTTTTGTTTTTCTATTAAATTATTATTATTATGTTTTCTAATAATAAAAAATTAACTAAAAAAAATCTTGAATTTTCTATGGTCTTTTTTTATATATTAAAAATACATGTCATCATATACATTTATCATTATTTATTTGTTTTTATATATATTATAAATTTGTAATTTTTATAATCATATATTTGGTTATTGGTTTTCATTATAAAACTGCATTGGTGTAAGGTTATATGAATTTATCATTTAATTTATGTTGATTATTATTTTTATGTAAATATTTCTGTTTTTAAATACGGAAATCTATTTTTATTTAACATGTATTTATATATTGCAGGGTTGTTATTACTTTATCAAAAATACTAATGTTAGAATGCATTTTTTTAAAAAATTTCTAGAATTTATGCCTTTATTTTTAGGTTTTAAAATTTCACTCTAAATGACATAATGGGTTGTGATTCTTTTATTAATATTATAAAAGTGATTTCATGTTTATAATGTATATAAAAATTGTATATTGTCACCATATATGTTTGATCAAAGAATTAGTTTGAGTTAATGTTGAGTAATGTGAAGTGAAGTATGTATTTTTTTATAAAAACAGTTAGAATGCAATTTTCTATTTTTAATTTTTTAAATTTCACTTTAAATGACACAATGGGCTGTGATTCTTTTGTTAATATTGTAAAATATTCATGCTTATGATGTATATAAAATTTATATTGTCTCCATATATTTTTGTTGAAAGAATTAGTTTCACTTAATCCTATGTAATGTTAAGTATTTAAGATTTATGATTTATGCTTAGGGGGAGGAGAGGGAGGGAGTGATGGTGACATAGAGATAGAGAGAGAAAGGGGTGAATGGGTAAGATATGATTGAGAGAGATTCTGAGAGACTGACATATATTTAAGGGAGAGACAGAGTCAGGGGAGGGGAACGAGAAGAGAGAATGCGAGAGAGGAAGAGGGAGAGGGATTACGAGAGGAAGAGTAAGAAAGGGAGAGAAGGAAGAAGTGAAATAGACATAGAGAAAGGGGGAGAGGGATAGGGTGTGCAGGGGTGGATATCGTGAGGGGGAGAGGCAGAGGGAGGGTGGGGGTGGATATTGAGAGGGAGAAGAGAGAGAGAGAGAGAGAGAGAGAGAGAGGAATAGTGGGAGGCGAAGGAAGAGGGCATGAGAGATAGGGAGAGTGAACGGGGAGGAGAGAGATAGAGAGGGATAGGAGAGAGAGGGAAAGAAAAATTGAAAGTGGGAGAGGGGAGTGGGAGATAGGTAGTGAGAATGAGAGTGAGTGTGAGAGGAGGAGGGAGAGAAAGGAAGGTATTTATTGAGAGAGATTGAGAAGGATATAATGGTAGAGAGATTATGTGAGAGATCCATTCTCTGAGTGAGAAAGAGAAATATTGGGAGACAGTAAGAGAGGGAGATATCAAGAGAGAGGGAGAGAAAGTGACAGAAAGAAATTGAGATATAGATGAAGAGAGGGAGGGAAACAGAGAGAAGGGGGGAGGGGGAAAGGGAAGATGAATGGGAGAGAGAGAGAGAGAGAGAGAGAGAGAGAGAGAGAGAGAGAATGATACAATATCATAGATAGAGTGTGAGAGACACATAGTAAGATTCATAAAGAAAAATATTGAGAGACATTGTGTGAGAGAGAGATAGCATGAGTGAGATAGATCAAGAGTTACAAAGAGTGAGAAAGAGTTCATTGTTGAAATTTAACATTGGTTTTTGAATTTTTTTTTTGAACAATATTGTTGTGCTTTATTTCCACCTTAAATTTATAGATAATAGAAGGTAATTTATTGTGGAGGTGAACCAACATAGATCTATCTTTACTTTAGATCTATCAAGTACTAAGAGGGATCAAATATTTCAACGTGAAAACCTCTTTTGTGGGTGCAAAACTCAAAGAAAGGTTTGCAACGTGAAAGACCTTATCACTCTATCTACTTAATAAGTTTTAATTTAAGATGGATCTACGATAGTTTTTATAGAAGATGCATTATAAGGAAATTATGGATGTTTATAAAAATGAATTGATGTCTCCTAACATTTAAAATTAATTTATATAAGTATGATAATGTTAAAAGTGTTGAATATAATTGTAAATCACATAAAAAATATAAATAATATCAATAATCCTGATACATAGAAAGTAACGTTCTTCATATTTTCTTTGCCCACCACATTAAATGGTGAACAAAATGCAAAAACTAATACAAAATTTCAGATAATATTGTTTAGTTTTCAATAACCTTTAAAAAAATTTAAATTTAAATTTTATTATTTTAAATTATAATTCCTTCAATATTCATGACTTTTGTATTGGATTAAATCATCAAAATTATAGTTCAAATAACAACTTAAACAATTAATAAAATATTTTATTTCCCTAAAATTCATCAAAAAAGTCGGAAATGTAGATGTTAATTGTTTTAGAGAAGAGGCATAAAATAAAAGGTTTTGTTTCGTATTATTTATTTTGTAGTAATATAAATATATTTCAACACAAAATGCATCCTTTAAAAGGAGCGTCACAATTTAATTTTTATGTCGATTTTTTGACTACACTAGGTTTGTGGCTAGCTTAAAACAACATATTAACAATTAACTTTTATTTACCTCAAATAATCACTACATTGCACAATCTAGGGCAAGATGCATGTTTTCCTCTCTATTCATCCCTCTATATTTTTATCTAATATAGATAGAAATATGATTGGTATATTCTCTCCCTTTACAACTTTTGCTACTACCGGGTGGATATATTGTGACAACACATAATTAGTGGCCATTGAGTTCAAAGATCTATAGCTTCCCAGAAGTTTGACACTGCTCATAAAATTGTGTTTTTCATTATTCCTCGTGGAATCAAGCATATTAGTAGACATGAAAGCACCAGTTAATAGGTTATAAGCATACCAAATAATTTTTAATAACCTCTCTTTATCTCAACAATGATCTTCTAAATTTTCAATGATGGTATATCTTCTTTCTATCCATAGATGTATGAATATGAAATTGTACATATTAGTGTTACAATTCATGGAGTGAAATCATCACATATGTAGCTAAATGCTAGACCAAAATATGTTTCTAACAAAGACATAAACCGCTACATGTCTAATACCTACACATCTCCCTTATACAGGGATTTAGGGCATCATTCATACAATCAGTACAATTTAATTTCTAATTCCATTTATTGGTATTAGCTTTTGGGATGTTTTTATAAAAAACAATTGAAAGGTTGTTAATCCCATATGTTCTTATTGTTTCATTTGTCCATACTATGGGCATTAATAATGTCATAAATTAGACTAGAAATTGGTTGGTTCTTATATATGATAAATGGTTGTTAATCTATATCTTGGTTTCTTTAAAGTGCAAGACACATTTTAATTTCTTTTTAGTGTCATATTTTTCTAATCTTTGAAAAAAATATGTTTAGTGTCAAGAAATATTTAAATAAATATTTAATATATAATTCCATTTATTGATATTACATTTCGGGATGTTTCTATGAAAAACAATTGAAAGGTTGTTAATCTTATATGTTCTTATTATTTCATTTATCCATATTTTGGTTATTAATAATGTCATAAATTAAACTAGAATTTTGTTGGTTCTTATATATGATAGATATTTGTTAGTCTATATCTTGGTTTCTTTAAAGTGCAAGAGATTTTTTTTTTTAGTGTCGTATTTTCTAAGCCTCCAAAAATACATGTTTAGTCAAGCATTATTTAAAAAATTCCTTAAAAGCACAAATTTAATTTATAAATTTTATTGGAACTTTAATGTAATTGTGGAAATTGTGTTTGCATTATCGTGTATTTACTATAATTTATTTTAAAAATTACCTTTATAAAAATATATATATGAATCCAAATTATTTTTGAAAATATAAACTATATATTGAGAATGCATCTTTCTTCAAATGTGGTATACCGGTCTAACTCTTAGTTACATATAATCATTCAATCCACACACACACACACACACACAGATATATACTAGCCCAAATTTCAAGTAAAATATGATAGAAAACCTTTCATCATTTATTTTTTTATCATTCTCTTGTTTGATGAATGTTTGTAACAAATTTAGCCCCCTATTTCTATCATTGCATTGAAATGTTTATTTATTAAAATTTTCCATATGTATCATTCTTTATAAACTAGTGATCTCTCTTGCATGATTATATATTTTTTCCTTCTCTTTTTTTGTGAATCTAAGAAATATATATATATATATAGATATATCTTATTTCAAATACCTATGTTTTTTTTGTTTATATTAGCACAAATGTCAAGTAAAATATTATAGAAAACCTTTCATCATTTATTTTCTTATCATTATCTTATTTGAAGAATGTTTGTAACAAATTTATCCCCCTATTTCTATCATTGCATTGAAATGTTTAGTCATTAAAATTTTCCATATGTATCATTCTTTATAAACTAGTGATCTCTCTTGCATGGCTATATATATATATATATATATATATATATATATATATATATATATATATATATATATATATATATATATATATATATATATATATATATATATATATATATATTATATATATATATATATATATATATTTTCTTTTTTTTGTGAATCTAAGAATCTCCATTATATCATAATATTACATGCATTTATAAAAATTTTGAGAATTCTACCATCGTCACTCACACCATATTTGTTTTCCACTAGGTAATTACCAAAAAATATTGCCAATTTCCTTTGGAGGAGCTAAGTCCTTGATTCCAAATGTGTGGGCTATATTGAGGTCTAGGGCCTCACCATGGCTTGAACCACCCATAAGGTGTCTTTCCTATCAACCCCTCTCTCAAATTCTACTTCTAGGTCTACCTCATTTACGAGTGATTGTACTTATTAGGGGTTGGTGAATCGCAAAACATACAAGTTAATCAAGAAAGAGATATTGAGCCATGAATGGTAAATATTTGCATTAATGAAAGTTTCGCTACTAGATTACAATGTCGGTACTCCTTCCTCTGATCTCTATCTATGAATGCCTTGCGGGAAAAGAGTACATCATTTTATAATTTCATATTACATTGCATTCCTATTTTCAAAAGGATCATCATGAGAATCCCTTCATTCGCATGTGGTCCAAATCGAGAGGATACACTAATTGTCTTATAAAAAATTATCTTAGTTAAAACAAAGTTGTAACAACTTTCCTAATTACAATGAATTATTAATTGGGAGACCCTAACTACTTCAGCTAAGCTGTCTATATTGTCCACAGGAAATTTTTAGGGGATAATATTTGTGGGGAGGTTAATTTTCTATACTTTTTCCAAAAACAATATTTTCCAATTTCCATTTTTTCTAAACATATTTGGCCCATGCCTTATATTATGAGATTATTTTACCTTAAAAATTGCCAAGATCTTATATAGACTAATATAATATAAGAAAAAAATTAGATATTTTTACAAAAGTATCATCAAACATTTTACAATTTTTTATTATTATAGATTACTAAGATTCGTCGAGGTTTCTAAACTTTCAACGAGATATCAATCCTTAAATTTTCTCTGGATGTCCATGAATGTCTCTTTTCAATTTGTCAAACTAGCTCTGACTGAGTTTCTATCCAACTCGATATTTGATACTAATGTTTGCATAATGGGTTTCAATTTTATGGTCTTGAAAACAATCATCCACTTTTGAGTGGGATTCTCCAAGCTCTGTTTTCCTCTCAGAGTCTTGCTCATCTACTCTCAGATCTGCGACTGACTTTCTTGCTTGTGACGTAATCTACTACTGGATGTCACTCACCCTTGCACCAAATTCTTCTTCGTCTTTTGCGGGACTTCTCCATTCCTCTGTTGTAGCATGAACCTTTCTAAACATGGCAACAATCTCTGCCTCTTATCTTTTATTCCTTTTCTTAGTCTTCTTCAGTCTTTCTTTGTTACCCACGACTGTTTTCATTCCTTTATTTTTTATAGCTGATTTGTTGATTTCATGAGGTTGTCCTCCATATCACCCCAAAAAAAATATAATTTTTAATATATGCCCTTATAAAGCACAATCTACACCCAAAAAGTTGTCATACATGACAAAAAACCTTCAAAAAAATTCTTTATATTAGTCGAGCCATTAAATAAATCAAAATTCAACAAACCTTTTAAAAATCCTTAAATTAATTCAACCTCTTAAAAACATTTTGTTTAATAACCTTTTATAACACATGCACTTTAAATACCTCTTAGTACGTTTTTATAACTTCAAGTCTTCGGCAACCCTTTCGAAAACCATTTTTTTTTAAATGCCCACGAGATGGTCTTCTAGACATGGATTTTAAAAAATATTGTTGGCATTATGGCAGAGGTTTGGAGCTATGGCACAGGTGTTGTCCTTGATGGCAACCTTCTTTGGTAACAGATCTCAGTTCAGGTGCTCAGAAAGTAGAAAAAGACATATACGCAGGTTCATCTAGATGAAGGCGCGTATACACGCGGGGTATACTTTACAAAAGCGTGTATATGTTGGTGATCATTCTTTTGGTCCATGGCAGTTAGATCTTGGAACTTGAACCTATGTTTTGGACCATGGCGTCTCGTCAATTGTGTCGATCCATTGTTTTGGGTTCATGGTACTGAAATGTTATGGTTTTGAACCATGGTATTGGGGAAGGCCTTGGGCTATAAAAGAGGAAGGAGATCTTGTGACAAATTACCATCTGGGTTATTATTGAAGATCTGAAAAAGTGCTAGAGCTAGTATATTGGATGGTGACGCAGATATGGATCTGAAGGAAGGAGGAAACTTAGCACAAAAGGAAGGATAAGGTCTATTCATGGGTCATAATCTTTAAGCCTAAACGATAGTATCTCTGTATGATTTTGATCTGCTTGATGTGGCGCTTATCTGATCTATAATCTGGTCTAATTAGTGATTGAATATCTGGAAGAGTGTGTTGTCCTTTACAGATCTGTACGCAGGTTCAGTAAAGCGAAGGCGCGTATACACGCAGTTTAGGGGAAGTAAAGCCGCGTATACGCAGGTTTTTCCATATGCAGATGCGTATGCACGCAAGTTGCAGACTGTTGAAAATGCGTATATGCATTAAGCTGTGATCTAGCTGTTTCTGCTTATTGCTGCTGTGTTTTGGGTTCTGTTTCTACTGTGTGGTTTCTGGTACAGTGTTCTGTGTACAGCTGTCAGAGAAGTATCTACTTGTTTCAGATCTAGTTGGTGAAAAGGAGATTGGTTGATTCTTGATGATTGTTTAATGTTCATGGATCCAGTTTGAAAATTGATGAAAAGTGGTCCCTGGAAGAAAGTGAAGGTTGTAGCCTTCTGTAGGCCAGCACCTACGTACTAGTATCTTGGCTAGTGCAAAAGCTAGAGGGGGTTGTTGCTCCCTTCCAGGAGAAACTGGAGAACGAGAGAGAGTTGTAGCTCTCTGCAGGTTGCAGCCTGCGTACTGTAAAAAGACTGCACCAGTACATTGTAAAAGAAGTTTTCTAATTTAAAAGGAAGATAGAGACGAATTGCAGCAGGTGGTTTTCACCCACATTGGGTTTCCACCTTATATCTTGTGTTCTTGTGTCTGATTGTCTTTCTGCTCTGTTTTACTGTCTCTGGATACTGTTATTGGATTCTGCATCTCTAACTAACAATCATCATCAGAAAGATTAAGTAAAATAAAAGCATGTTCTGTATACGCGGGTTTTCTTCTGCATAACGGCGTACATACGCAGGTTTATTAAATTGAAGTAGCGTATATCAGTTGTTTTTGAAAAAGAATAATTATCCTGATAATACTGATTCACCCCCCCCTCTCAGTATTATTTTCAACAGATAGATGAGATCATGGGCAACATGATGAATGGAAAACATGATGCAAGAGATCATGGGCAACATGATGAATGGGCAGCATGATGCAAGAGATCATGGGAAACATGATAGATGAGATCATGGGTAGCATGATGAATGGGTAGCATGATGCAAGAGATCATGGGTAGCATGATAGATGAGATCATGGGTAGCATGATGCATGGACAACATGATGTATGGGCATCATAGTAATCATGAGTAGCATGATGATGCATGATGCAGCTTGATGGTGCTACACGGTAAGGTGCAACAAATGGATGAGATGCAACACTATGATAGGTGAAGAAGTCACCTTAGAGAATCAGTTGAAGCAATATGTCTTCAACTGATCTTTGTATATATCAAAAGTCAAAGTTTTGACTTCTATTGTAAATGTACTATCTCTCTCACTTGCTCTGTTGAACTTTGAAGAACATAAAAGAAGAATTGATCAAGCGTTTCCCCACATTGTGGGGTTTGTCCTTGGCTAGCGCCACATATTGTGTCCTCTTGTGTTGGCTTGTCTTCTACTATTTATATTTATGTTCTATCTACAATTTACTTTAATTTTTATGTGATTGCTAACTATGAAAATTTAAATAAATTTCTCTAGCATAGAACATACCTAAACTTAACATGGAATCAGAGCTGAGGTGAAGACAATTCCCAAGCAAGAGTGAAAGAGCAATCACTGAAGACAGCTGGGACAGGACAAAAGGATCAATGGGTTCCTCATCCCTCTTCTAATTCACCTAGGGTGAAGTCAAAGTAGATAATATTATCAGAATGGTGCATCAGAAAGTTTCTGATATCCCACCTAAAGATCACTTCATTGGGAAGTTTGGATCAAAGGGTGGAAGGAAAGGCGAATGCCTTGAAATAAGTTCCACCATTATGCAAAGGAGTGTCCAAAGGACATGGACACATCTCTTGATGAAGATAATAATCATTCCAGGGACATCTTCAATGATTAGAGGAATGACAAGTAATGCAGGTCATCAAGGAAATGGTCGACTTTTCAGAGAAAGCAAGGAAGCCTAGAATATCTTTTATGTACTTGATCGCAAGAAGAACCAAATGTCCATCTTGGAAATGGAAGTCAAAGGTTTTAGGGTGGCACTCATTGATAGAAAGGTACGTATTTGAAAATAGAATTTTTAAAGCTGTTTTTGAGTTTAGGGTTGTATTAAGTTACAGGAAGTCCACTGGGGACAATTTCCGTTGACACATAACACCGGAGGTCTGTGAGTTAGATGGTGACAGGGAAGTTTGAATTCAAAAGGAGCATGAAAGTACATGTCTGAGATGCACCGAAGGAAAATATTACAAGGGGACCATTCCCCTCATGTAGCAGGTCCACAGGTTTGGAGCACCCTGTGGAGTTTGAGATTCATGAACGGGAATCTCATGTATACAGGTGGAAGAAAGCCCTTTATGGCTTGAAGCAAAATACCCCAGGTGTAATATGAGAGGATTGATAGCTATTTGATGAAGCTGAGATTCACTAGGAGTGAAACCGATCCAAACCATTACCTGAAGGTTGTGGATGATAGACCTCCCATACCGACACCTTATACAGATGAACTATTTCTGATAGGTGCAGACCCTCTCATTTGAAAAAGTAAGATTCCAGACATATGTTTTAGCATGATGAGTTCATATTTGGTTGAGCCTCGCTAGGTTGGTGCCAAGAATCTTCTGAGATATCTTCGGGGCACAATACACTAACGGAAATATGAAAATTGCATGAGTATTCGAATGCTGACTGGGCAGGCAATGTGGAGGATCACTAGAGCACTTTTCTGTGCTGGTTCTCTTTGGATTCTACTTTGATGTCATGGATGAGTAGGAAGTAGAATTCAGTTGTTATAAGTATCGCAGAGACCGAATACATAACTACGAGTATGACCTCGTATGAAGTTTCCTGGTTGTGGAAACTCTTCAGTGAGTACACATGATGAATACCACTGTGATTCTTTGTGACAACCAAAGGTGGGATTCAATTATTGAGGAATCTCGTATTCAATGATTGCTCCAATAGATAGACATCAGATACTGCCTTATCTGGGATATGGTAAGTCAATGAGCAAGGAGACTCCATCACACTGAGATGATGTACAAGTCGCTACACTTTATCAGAGCCTCGGGGAAAGATCAAATTTGTGATTTTCTCGAACGACTTGGAGTCGTCGACAGACCCTTGTAAAAGGGTCCTGCATGTTGCATACATTGAGCTCTAGGAGCTCTAGGGGCTTGTGGTTCTTACTGAGCAACATATGACCACAAGGTGACTCACCCTCCCCTAGTGGTGCGCACTGTGAACAAGATGATTCGCTCTCTTGTGGAACAAGATGGTTCGATCTCTTGTGGGATCGGATGATTCACTCTCCTATGTAGTAGGATGATTAGTTCTCCTGTGAGGTCTGGATGATGTGTTCTCCATGTAGATTGTGTAGTAGGATGATTAGTTCTCCTGTGAGGTCTGGATGATGTGTTCTCCATGACGATTGTGTAGACGGATGATTAGTTCTCCTGTGAGGTCTTGATGATGTGTTCTCCATAAAGACTATGTAGCAGGATGATTAGTCCTCTTGTGAGGTCTGGATGATGTGTTCTCCATGATGATTATGTAGCAGGATGATTAACTCTCTTGTGAGGCCTAGATGATGTGTTCTCCATGGTGATTGTAGAAGGATGATTAGTTCTCATGTGAGGACAAGATTGAACTACCTCTGTATGTAGGAGGGCTTGCATTCTAAATTCATCTAAACCATTCAATTGGAACAATCTCTCTTGGTGTGCACTGCTGATATGCAGATCTAGTTGGGATGCCATCCTTAATGTGTTATATTCAAATTCAATGGACAACAAGGCATTTTTCCCCATAGACCAACTCATAGGGTGTGAATCTAGTGGTAGTCTTCCATGTGGTATTATAGGCCTAGGTGGCCTCAACTAGTGTTTCTACACAATCCTTCCTGCTGCTACTCACCACTTTGGTCAAGATGCCCTCCAGTGCTCTATTGGTCACCTCCAGTTTCCCATTAGCTTATGGATGATTGGTATTGGAGGTTCTATGCTTGATCTTGTGATGGCTAAGCAAGTCTTCAATCATGTTGAAGGTAAATTTGCTGCCTTGGTCTGTGATTAGCTCTTTAGGGTACCTAAATTTGTAGAATACATTCTCCCTAGGAACTCAGCCACCTTTTCTTCTGTTGCTGCCTTAATTTCCTTGGTTTCAACCCACTGAGTCAAATAATCAGTGCATACAATAATGTACTATTTTTTCTTTGAAGGAGGGTCAATAGGCCCAATGAAGTCTATGCCCCACTTGTCAAATGGCTCGAAAGTTACTTGAGGCTGTAGAGGCATTTCATCTCTTGGAGTAGGCCTTCCCATCCTCTGGCATAGATCACACTAACTAGTGTATTTTTTCACATCCCGATGAAAAATGGGCCAATAATAACTTGCTTGTAACACTTTGAATGTTGTCCTCTTTGCTGCAAAGTGACTTCCACAAGGCCCATCATGACAGGTTAGAAGGATGCAAAAGACTTCCTCGTCCCTGACACACCTTCTCAAGATTTGATCTCGGCCAAGTTTGAAAAGATTGGCCCCAATCCAAGTGAAGGGGGCGCTTTTCCTGACTATCTTGCTCTTTTATTTGGAGGACAAGTTTGGTGGGAACCGTGCTGATACCAAATAGTTTGCTATATCAACAAACCATGGAGAGAGAACTGAAATAGCAAACAAGTGCTCATCCAGTAACTGGTCATCCACCATTCTTTCTTCACTTGCAGGCAAATTTACCCTAGAAAAAAAGTCTGCAACAACATTTTCCTTACGAGGCTTATCAAAAATGGTTAGATCAAACTGCTGTAATAAAAGTAACCATCTTATAATTCGAGCATTCACATCTAGTTTGTTCATTAAATATTTAATTACAACATGGTCAGTATGCACAAATGTTTGATAGCCTGTAATGTAATGCCTGAATTTATTTAATGAATGCACAAGCAGGTGTTTCTTTTCGATCACTGTATAATTTAGTTAAGCCTTTGATAAGTTCTTACTGATAAAATAGATAACATAAGGTAGTTTTTCATCTATCCAACGTAGGGCTTCTCATATGGCTTTGTGTCATGCATCAGCATGAATATGAAAGGGGAGAGCCCAATTTGGACCTTGGAGAATTGGTGTAGTGGTTAACTTATCCTTTAGGATGTCTAAGGCCTCTTGACAAATTTTTGACCATATAAACTCAGAGTCTTTGGCCAACAAACCAAATAAAGGAGAGGCCAACTTGCTGAAGTCCTTTATGAACCTTCGGTAGTATCCAACTAACCCTAGGAAACTTTTGACATCTCTCTACTTTTGAGGAGGTGGGACCCTTTGGATGATAGCTATTTTGTTTGGGTCCACCTGCAGTCCTTATTGAGATATTAAATGACCTAGCAAGGTCCCTACAGTCATTGAGAATTCACATTTCTTAGGACTAAGAGACAGGTTCATTTCAATGCATTTGTGCATTACTTTGCCTAGGTTAGATAGGGCTTCTTGAAAATCACAACCATAAGGTGTAGAATCATCCATATAAATCTCCACTACATTGTGGACTAATTCGGAAAAAATACTCAAGAATTCTCTCTGGAAAGCAGCAGGAGCATTGCATAGGCCAAAAGGAAGGACCCTATAGGAAAAATCACCCCAAGAACAAGTGAATGTGGTCTTATCCTAGTCTTCTGGGAAGATCTAGATTTAGTTGCACCCACTAAATCCATCTAGGAAAGAGAAAAACCTTTTCCCTGCCAGGCCATCTAGGACTTGGTTAATGAAGGGTAGAGAAAATGATCCTTCTTTGTGGCTTTGTTCAACTCCCTGTAATCGACACAAATTCTCCACTTACCATTTTTCTTGGGAACTAACACCAAAGGAGAGATCCACTCACTGTCGGAGATAGGGTAAATGAATCCTTCATCTAGCAGTTTTTGCAGTTCTTCTTTGACTATATATTTAAGAGCTGGATTCATCCTCCTTTGTGGTTGCTGGACCAGCTTGCAACCTTCTTTGATGTATATGTGGTGAGTACACACTGAGGGGTGTACTCCCTTCATTTCCTTGTAACTCCAAGTGAAGGCTTCTAGATTTTCCTTTAACATGTTGCATAGCTTCTCCTCTTTGAGAGCAGAAAGAGATGGATTGATTTTCAAGGTTCTCTCTGGGCCGAATTCTATGGTTTTGACACAGGGTGGGTTGGAGTCGGCCAAGCATTAGTCAATGGATTATTTTTATGGGTTTCCTTTACTGCTTCTTCTAAGGGTAATGAATCGGGAGTTGGACTTTGGAGTAAGTGTTCAATCAAGTCATCCTCATCTTACTGTCATCCTCCCATGGTTGCTTCTAAAGCATAAAGTTGGATGGAATAAACGTCATCTTCTTCCTCCTCCTCCAACCATAAAGGTAAGTCATGATCTAGAGATGGTTGAGAAGGAGGGTATAGGACTAACTACTTGGACATATGCCCAATCTTGATGGTCATATTCCCATATATGCAGCTAGCGTAAGCATCGACAGTTGCTAACCATGGCCTCCCAAGGATGAGAGGGTAACCAGTAAGCTTAGCCTTAGGCTGGAGAACTAGGAAATGTACAGGGTACTCCCAAGAGTCAATGGAGACCATCACATCCTCCACAATTCCCTCAGGGGTTACTATGGAATGGTCTGCAAGTTGCAGAACTGTTGTGGTCTTCCTCAATGAACCTTGGAGGTTGAGCTTGAGCATGGTGTCTGTTAGAGTCAGTCTTTTCATCCCTCCGTCAGTGATCAAAATCTCTTTTGTTGCATTTCATTTTTAGGTGTCTCATTCAGTCCAGTCATTTGCATTCCATTAGGAGCATCGATTTTATGACGGAACAATCTTGTCACTCATCTCCCTCATGTCATGTTTCTGTTGGCCCGTGTCTATACATCAAAATCAATTTTAAAGTCATTCCCAGTCCTATTTGGTCTCTTGGTCAGCAAAAGGGTCATTTTAGTCATTAGGTCTAGGGTTTCATCTTCAAAAAGTCTAATAATGTCCACAGGCACATGAGGGAGGTTCAAAATCAGTTTTCATTGTGAAATTTTATTTTCAATATGTTTGATCATGATTCTTCTTCAAAACTCTATTTTGAAGAAGAAATCATCAAATTTATGGTTTGTAATAAATATGTAATTTTTAAAGTTTTTCAGTCATGAGGTACTTCAGGCACAACCTTGGTCATCCTTTGCCGAAATTACATGCCAATCATCCCTGCAAAAATAGACAAAGTTTCATCATTCAGCCAAAAATCAAAGTGGAAGCAAAAACAAAGTTATGTGAAAGTGCCAAAGTCTGCAACATTACAAAAGTGGGTTTGCCAAATGAAGAATCAAGGCCCATGCCATAGGAGATATTCTTGTGCTTCAACAGTTCATTTACATGCAAGAGAGCAAAGAGAACCAAAGCTAAACGATTTGGGTGAATGAGTGTGAAGCTTGGGTAAAAAATTGCTGTAAGTTGCCAGTGTGACGCACTGAGTAGGAGGCGTGGCACACTGATGAGGCGCGACACATACAACTAAAAGGCCCGAAACGTTCCAGAACGACCTCCAATCGCCAAAAACACACAAAATTCCTTTGTTTCAAGTAGGTTGAGCTCCAATTCTCTGGTTTATCAAAGTTTGGAAGTTATGCTATGATGGTTGATGTGTTGAGTGTCTAAACAAATGATCAAACCCTATCATATTAAATTCCTCAAACAAAGATTGCTGCTTAGGGTTTGACAACTATTTGCTTCCAAGTCTATCCTCTTTCCATCATTCCCTTATCACATTTTTTCCCTGATGTCATTGTTCCCTAAATTTCTCTACCCCCTACAATTCTCATACCCCTAATCCCAAGTTCTCTTTCCCAAAATCCCAAATGCACCAAACCCTAGTCTCATGCTTAAAATTACCAAACCCTAATGGCTGTCCCAAGAGATTCATGTCACCATTAGTCAGAATGTACCATCATTCAGAGGGTTTTCATCATCATGCCAAGTTTCACTGGGTCATTTTATGCCTTGTTAATGCTTCAGTTGTGCCTAGGTAAAGTTCGTTTCCCTCTCCTAGGGTTTTGAAGGAAATTTCTCTTGGATGGTCAAATCATCGGCAAAACTTGTATCCTGATGTTCATAAACCTTCCCCTATCCTTAATGTACCTTATTAAACACTTCCCATCACTGAGATCCCCCAAATTCCTCATTTTCGCACAAACCCTAGTTTCTTGCTACAACTTGACAATTTTCACGGCTAGGCCTGTGTTTTGCCTTTTTGGACCCCTTCCCCTCACTCAATCTTTGCAATTCCACTTTCCCCTATTTCCTAACATCCCTTCCTACTTCTCAAAATTTCCTCAAGAATTTAGAAGCCCCTATCCCCTTCATTTCACTTCATTTCAACAAATCCCCTGTTCCACACATCAGGGTAGGTTTTACTCAAATGATGTTTCTGAGCAAGAAAAGATGAATTTGGGAAAACCGAGAGAGGTTTTTGTCCAAAATAGGCCATGGAAGAAAAAAATCCTTCATGTTTTACACCAGTGTCATGGTTTTAGAGAAATGTCAAAAATAGAGTTGCCTCGGGAGAATTGATGCACCTCTGAAGGGACCTTGGGAAAATCAAGTTTTCTCCTAGCTTGGTTAGCCAAATGACTTTCTTGTTGAGTAAAATGATAAGTAGACACGAAGAGATTTCCAATGAGCTAGTATGAGCTCAATATGGAGTTGAGGAATATCTTCAAAAGTTGACTGCAACAGCACTCTGCCTTGAGACAGCCTCATTTGGCACATTTTGACTAGTCTTGGGAGATTTGAGTTTGGATACGAAAATGAACTCCAAATTGAAAAATTAAAGTTGGGTTGGAAATTAGACTCAATAATATTTCCAACTCGCTATCCTGTGCTATATTTGGACACTGGGAAGGTCCTCAAAATGGGTCTGCAAAAGGGCGCTACATATAGAAATTTTTAACACATGGTTTTCTGCTCTATGCGCCGCGTCACGTGGCGCTCGCTTTTGCTAGGGAGCTCCAAATCCAAAAAAATTTGCATTTCTGGATTTTTCATGAGACGTTATGGTTTCCTATCTATGGCCAAAAACACTCAAACAATGACCCCATTGCCCCTATTTTGACACACAGGAAGCAGTCTTGAGAGATTGGATATTTGGAGGGGCAAATGAATGCCAAATTGAGAAATTCCACTTGGGTTGGAAATTAGATAGGTAGGGCTTACCAATGAGCTATCATGAGCTCAATTTTGACTTCAGGAAGGGCCTCCAAATCATCTCCAAAATTGTGCTCCGCATAGAGGAATTTGGCCTATTTTTCACACTACAGCTCATAATTTCTCCTAGTTTTGACTACTTTCACTTTTTCATGTACCTATTGATATACCTTGATGTAATTTCATGACTATGATGTAATTTCTGCAAATATTTACCTATTCTAGTAGATTCATTCACTAAAAAGTGAAAATTAAATGAATGAATCAGTTTCCTACCATATAGAGGCAAGTTGTTTGATTGCCTAGATTTCAGTGCCTTGTTTAGAATTGGTTGAAACAGCTCCTAGAATGATGAACTCGACCCCTAAAGGCATGGGAATGGGTTAGGCTGGTCTATATCATGTATTTTCTGAGTCATTTTTAGGGTTGGACACTTGGGATTTCTTGGCACTCCATTGTACATTTGATTTGTGCATTTTTGGCAAAGGAAAGACCAGGGTTTTGCAGCACTTGTTGGGATCCATGTGGCTCTATGTTTTGATGTTGTTTTTCTTCATGTAACTGTAAGGTCATTGATGTTTTAAGTATGCCATTTCCCTCATCTTTTCTTCTGAAACTAAACAAATTGAGTGACAAAGGTAGAATTCATTAGCTTATGGTGCTCTGCCTTAAACTTTGTTTAGTTTTACATGTTTTCATTTGTTTGGAGAGGATTCTTACAACTTCTTTCCCTCTTCAGCTCCTTAGTAGTCTTTTCTATCCATTCATTTTGTTATCACTTAAAACCACAGTTCACCTATGTCCAAAGATTCATATAAAAAAAAAAAATTTGGTTTAAGTCAATAGGTTTTTAGGTGTGTCACTTTGAAGTTAGAATTTCAAAAGGTATTGATG
>APFE030868218.1:0-12188 GCA_000404065.3 Pinus taeda | reverse complement strand
TTAACATCATTAATCATTTAAAATATTAAATCAATATAATAACTATAGTTAATAAATATTTCTACCACACCAATAATATTTTGATTGATGCAAAATTTTATAACAATTTATTTTCATTAATGTTAATAAATTAATATGTTTTTAAAAAACATCCATTAACATCATTAATCGTTTAACATATTAAATCAATATAATTAAATCATATCCGCATGTTGATAAGTAAAAGATCCCATATAAAAGTTTTTGCGGCATATAAGTTTACACATTCACGTGGTTGACCTTGTTAGTAGAGATTATAATCTTGAAGCAAAGAGGAGTTTTTTTAATTGCTAATGAAAATTAGCATAACACATATTTAAAAATAAACATATTTTGACATTTTAAAATAGAATATTTCAAGCAAATGAACATGAATCAATCACTATATTATTCTATAAGAAAATATTAACTCAATGAAACATTTTCATGAATAAATTGATGTATTAATGTTAAGTCTCCTTGTTTGTTTGGGAAAATCCCATAGGTTGAGTTAAGGAAATATGGAAAATCTTATTTAACCAATAGGAGAACCTTTAGGGAACCAATTAGATCCATGCATATGCCTGTATCTAAACTACTCAACTTGTTGTAAGTCTTCTTATGTGTTAGCACTTGTCGAGTCTAGTAAAGAAGGGAAAGGGGGAAAATATTAAGCGAGCAAATCAATATCAAAGGTCCTAAAAAAACTTCTTTTAAGGGGAAACATATTCTTCTCTCAATAAGTCAGGATCCCTCATCTGGTCATTGAAAAAATAAGTGCCAATGCACAATCCATTAAGCTTCTAGTGTAGGGAGGTGAAGCTAGTGACTTCACCATGGTATTATCTAGGCTTGCTGGTAGCGAAGAAACTTTTGTGCTCTTAAAGTGAATTCATCAGGGTAGTATCTAGGCCTGCTGGCAGCAGAGCAACATAAAACATGAAAAATCATCTTATGAAAATCATAATTTGTCGTGCACATTACCCTTCCTTATATTGAAATAATTGTGATATGGTGTATGTTTTATCTATCTTCCAACCAAGCTAAGAAAATTGAGATGCTATGTGTCAAACTGGGTCGAAGAGGGGAGGTTTGTGGTTTAGAGTTTAGAATTTAGGGTTTGTGGTTTAGGGTTTAGAATTTAGGGTTGAGGATTTAGGGTTTGTGGTTTAGGGTTTAGGGTTAAGCATTTGCAGTTTAAGCTTTAGGGACTATGCTTTAGGGTTTAGGGTTTATAACACTTTATAAAATGCTTAGGGCTTATGGTCTTCCCTTATTATAGATATTGGTAAAATTCTTAGTGTTTATGGCTTAGGGATTAAGGTTTGGGGTTTAGGGTTTAGGATTTAGGGTTTATAGCATTTTAGTAAATTCTTTTAATAGGAACTTAAATAAAAGTTACAAATAGTTTTTAAAATGTTATAAAATTCTTAGGCTTTAGAGTTTAAGGTTTAGGTTTTATAGCAATTTAGTAAATGTTTTTAACATACATTTAAATAAAGTTACAAAACTCTCTTTAAAATGTTATAAATTAATAAGGGTTTAGGTTTTAGGGTTTAGGTTTAACGGATTAAGGTTTAAAATTTATAACACTTCAGTAAATTCTATTAATAAACATGTAAAAAAAATTACATAGGGTTTAGGTTTTAGGGTATAAGGTATAGGGTTTAGGGTTTAGGGTTTAGGATTTAGGGTTTAAGGTTTAGGATGGGACCCAGCCCACAATCCAACATATAACTTGACACAAGTTTGTCCATCGCTATTGATGAATTCGGATTTTGTTGATGAATTGGCTTTTGATTAATGTTATGATCAATGGATATTTATGTTGGTGGTTGCAATAATTTAATAAGGATCATAAATATGAAACTGACCTATCCTCCTGCCTCGGTCCTCATTTCCTGCATGATGATTATGCAAAACCCTTTGCCATTTTGGTCATTTTCAACATTTCTTTCTGCTATGAGAGCTCTGCAAGGGTTTCTTTGGAGATGCTCTGTTTTGGTTTTGTTTACGAATGAGTGTGGTCCCTGAGCTTGCATGTGTTGTTGGCAGCTACATTCCTTGCTGTATGGTCCTGTTATGCATTCTGGAGGTTAGTTTGCTCGTTTTCCTCTGCACAATGAGTTATTTCATCTGCTCGTACCTGGAATCAATTTCTGGTTTGGTTTGTCGGACTTTCAACCGTTCCCTTCTGTTGTTGGTTATTTTTGTTACTGCTTTGCTGCTAAAATCATTTTACTATTGTTCCCATGTGCATAGGTTATAGGCACAATGGTTCACTTGGCTATGTCTTTCAGGTATTTTTGTCTTTCCTTGATTTATCTCTACCTTCTCCTAGTTTAAAAACTAACGGTGTCTCCTCCTTTTGTCTCAGGTCATTTCCTGTGTTCTGTGGCTCTATAGGATGAGGGTTCTTGTTCAATCACACTCCCAGGTGAGATTATGTTCTTCCCTTACTTGTATTGTGTCTCTGCTCATTCATGTTATGCGTGTTGTGCTTGACACTCGCTTGATCTGCTTTCACAAGTCAAGAATTTGACCTCGGGCGTGGATGGTTTCAATGCCTCGGTTTGTAAGCCCTTCGACGCCTTTCTGGTAGGCTCTGTCAGCACAGTTTCATTGAATTGTAGTTAGGGTTTGTAGTTTTCTAGTGGCCACGCCTCGACATTCATTTGCTATATCTTGTTTGAGTCATTACACAACCTGGGCACATCTCTGTTTACAATTCTGGTTTGTAATTTGTGTGGGTTGAACTTATTGGTTAGGCTCGAGGGTTTCACGATGACAAACCCTTGACTAGGGTCTGCCCTGTCTCGCAGTCACTGTTTATTCTATTTGTTTTGACAATGTAATGCTGGACTCTTATATAATAACAATTATATGTTTTCTTTATCTCTATTCCATTTGGAAAAGAAAAAGAAATGGTATATAGCAGGTTGTAATGAATTACCTATGTTTGGGTTGTCCAATCGATACTCGGATTCATTTTTCTTCATTCAATTGTTTCACTGTGTGGACATTCTCCTGGCCGTGAGATTGTTTACTTGTTTGTCTATTCTGGTCTTGCGAACATGCATGCAATTGATAGTGCTTTGTTTCTTAAGGGAGGAAAAACATAAATTTGTAGGCCTGCACTTTGTTATTTCTAAATCCGTTAAACAATAGAGAAAATATAGCTGCACAGTGTGTAGACAATAGTATAGATGGATGAAAGATAAATGTGTGCTCTGTCTCTTTTTATTATTTGTATCCGAAAATGCTGAACCTTTTCAATGATTTTCATTGTTACAGTTATATGCTTTGTCTACAGTTAATGGAACTATGTTGTTACTTTTAGTTGTAGACCTTATAGTTACATAACTATTAATTATTTGGTTTTGCCTATACGGCAAGATTCTACGTTAGACACATTTGTATTTTTCGTTTTAGAATGACAAGACAATTATTAATTTGTTGTTAATTAAAGACAACAAATAAATGACCCTAACCGACCAAACTACCCTTGATTAATACTGAAATTTAAAAATAAGACAAAATCCTACACCCTACTTTGACAAACTGAACATGAAGAAAACCAATATGCTAATTCGACATTCCAACCTAGCAGAGACCAACACCTGGTCATGGTGCCTTAGCTGGATGCTCTCGCATCAGGCTCCCGGGACAAAAAGAAATCATGACTCTAGTCCATGAGCTTCTCGACTAAAGAACCTGTCTACTCAATTTGTCTGGCATCAAGCCACGAACTGTCCTCAATAGGACAGGTCTTCCACTTGACCAGGTATTGTTGATACTTCTTCTGCTGAGTTCGTTTGGCCACCTGAGTGTCAAGGATGCTCTCGATCTCGGGAGGCTGAAAGTAGGGCATCTATCTCAGCCAATTAAGTTTGTGAAAAAATAAGCATAATAGTTGAATTGGGCTTGACACACCAACATTAAGGCCCCAAGTGATCTACAAAATATATGCCTTTATCATATTATCTAATGGGAGAATTATGAGTACTCATCAATATCGTTTTATAAAATCTGAGAAATATACCATTAAGTTTGTGAAAGAATAAGCATAATAGCTGAAATGTGCTTGACACACCAACATTAAGGCCGCAAGTGATGTACAAAATCTATGCCATTATGATATTATCTAATGGGAGAATTATCAGTATTCATCAATATCATTGCCATAGAGTAACTCCCATAAAATGCTCTTTCGATCAATGTCAATAGTCAAAATATCATCTACATAATACTCAACATTTTTTATATTCCCTTGCAATGGAATTTAATTTGAAGGAGCTACACTTGATTCACCCCTACCTTGACTGCGTTATGCCACTTTAAGTATATATAGGTTATAGTTAATGTGCTAAGTATTAAAGTTGATGTGTGTTGTGACTTTTTAGGAGTCACAATGTCTTTATCGTGACACTGTACTAGGGGAATAATTTCTAGAATTCATTGTGTTAAAGATAATCGTGCACCATGGTTTACCTAATTTTAGGGTTTGTATGTTAAGAATTAAAATGTAATCATTGCCATTTTCTGTTAATGGCAATAGTTGTTAGAGGTGGCATTGTGGAATATTTGGTTTACCTTATTTAGAGATTGTATGTTAAGGATTATAAAGTAATCAATATCATTTTCTCTTAATGCTAATAGTGGTTAGAGGTGGAATTGTGGAAGAGTTTGTAATTCTCTAAGATTACTCGTGGTGATTGTAAAATAGGGGTTATATGCGTTATGGGACATCTTAGTTTCTTTGGCATTCATAATGCCTTTTGGTTAAGGGACACATATTGTATTAAAAAATTAGTGGATGTTAATATATAGCGCAATAAATATGAATATCTAATACTAACTTTATTATAATTAGAGAATTCAAAAATATATATATATATTAATATATTTATTTTAAAATGAAAATATTATTGGGAAGCTCAGTGGATGCTTCCATATTATTTCCCTCATTGTTGTAATCATACAACTAATGGACCTTACAAAAATAAGCCCTCAAAGATTTAGTAACTAGGGCTAAGCTTTTGCAACACTCTCAAAAATATTGAAAAAATTAAGTTATCCATAAATTTCAGATAAATAATTTATTTGTATAATGTATAATGTATCATTCGTTAACTTTGTGCATTTTCATGCAAGCAATTCACATTTTTTTTTTAATTTCATCAATAACTTTCTAAGGTTTCGTTAATAATTTTTGTAAGATTTTTTTGTTTTTAAATTTAACTGTTTTTTATGATATTGGAGAATGGAGTTAGGGATCTGCTCTCTAAATTTAGCTGTTAACTTTTTGTATCTTAATAATTTAATAAATTTAAGTAATACTTTTCAAATTCAACAATTGGAGTTTGCTTAAATGTGACAGAAATATTCAAGAATGCAAATTATTTTCTTGTTTCTAAATATAGTCATTATCGTTTTGCTTTTCTGAACTTTCAAGACTACAATTAGTATTTTCTAAATTTAACCATTAGAACTAATAGCTATTATGTTTTTACTTTTAACTTTCACAAATGTGATACAATTGCAGAATAAAAAATTAATTTTTAAACTAAAATATCCGCAACTATATTTAGAAAATTTTTATGGTTGGTATCTCATACAAAAATTTACAAAATATTCCAACAAACACATTATGTGAACATTACATAAGCTAGCCATAAATAATAAAAAGCGATTTGAAACATTATTTAGTATTTATTGCTTATCCTCCTTTCAAAACCGTGCGCACTGGTTCTCAATATTAGAAAAAACCAACGCGGTTTTTAAATTTGAAATATACCCCATCTTCTAAACAGACGAATTTATGGAGAGTAGTGGGTACCTGTAATTTGTTACGATCTCTGACAATAAAGCGGCATATTCCACTCGAACAATGGCTGCTGCGTTTGTTTCATGTCAAGTTCGTTATATTCTCTGACAAAAGCAATGTTTGTCAGCGTATTATACTCCGGTATTTACGGGCGCGTGTTAGAACATAACCATGAAGCGGCATATTCCACTCGAACAATGGCTGCTGCGTTTCTTTTATGTCAAGTTTATTAAATTCTCTGACAAAAGCACCATTTACCATCGTATTACACTCCGGTATTTACAGGCGCGTGTTCTAACCTAACCATGATGGTGAAATTTGTCATATTTTCATAACACTCGGCAACGTATAACGCTCGGCAGCGGCGAATATACTCGGCAGCCCGGCGAATATACTCGTCGAAGGAAGTAACCAAATTATTATCATTTTTCAGTATTTTTCTGCTCATCTATCTACATTTAGATTGGCAAGCCTGTGTGTTTAGATGTGTTGTTGGTTTCAGTTTTCTATATTCAGATTGGCAAGTCTGTGTGCTTAGATGTGTGGTCTGTTTCAGTGTGAGTCAGTGAGTAAGTCTGTTGTTTGAGTATGTCGATTTGTGTGTGACCGTCAAGCCGTGTTTATGTGTGTTCATTTATTGCTAACCTGTTCATGTCATTTTATGTTGCAGGAGGATGGCAATGTTGACCTTAATAATGAATTCACGAGACTTCAATATAATGCAAACCCTTCAACATCTTTTTCCAGACGAATTCGAGGTACAAGTATGTAATACCTCCCACTCCCATTCTCATTCAATAAATATTTTATGAATAATAATTTAGGGAAACATTTTTAATAATTCAACTACTTTGTAATTTAATTTAATATATCATATTTCCCCTAAACGCTTCACACCAGTATGTTTAATTAGTTTTTAAGTTTATGGTATGTTCAATTAAACTGTGATCCGCTCCTTTAACCGATACGCCTGCAATCTTTATGCACAAGAACTTAAAAAAAAGCGTGTCAGGCGTTTTTGTTATAGACGTTGTGGTAGAGTGTGATCCGCTTAACGTTTAACGGATTACATCTTTTTTGATATAAAGGAGCCGTGGCCTGGAATCTTTATGTCGTTTTGAAATAGATAATGATTGTGCTGTGCATATATATGGGTAAGTTCAAGCGAATAGATCGAAGTTTTTTTTGACATATTCCTCTTTTATCTGTCATCTATATTTGCTCTTCTGAAACTCCAGAGAAAACACTTCCTCTTCTATCTATCACCTGTGTTCAATCGTGTGGTCTATACTCACATACTCACCTTCCTCTTTCTGTTTCTCTTCCTTTTCACATCACAGCCTTTAGTTGTTTGGGAAAAGCTGATGGGTACTTGTAGTACCACCTCCATCTTCTTAAACTAACATTTAACTCCCTCTGCAATGCCTCCTTCCTCGTTCTTTTTATCAACGGCGGAAGTTGAGCCCTTGAGGAAACTGAGATCTCGTTTTAGTCGTATATATGTGCACACGCTAGTCACGGAGATCGACCGGCGCACGACCAGGAAATCAAAGTTTGCTTACGATATTGATACTACTGTTTCCAGAAGCAATATTTCTGAGATACAGTTCTTCGAGGGTTGATCTGTACACGAGAACGAAAGATCTTCGAATTTCGAGCAGCTGTGGTGATTCGTATGAGATACAGGCGTACCATATGACACGCAAAGCACAGTGTCTTGATTCAGGGTCAACTGTTCATATAACGCATCGTTGAGCACAAGTTAGGGTTCCGGCCAATTTCCACTCAAAAATTGAGCCCAGATCACCACATCAGGGTTGGTACTTTGACTGCAAAATTCGTCATCAACAACGGCCGCCGTGTGGCACTCAAATAAACCATGATTTGCTCAATTGCGTGTGCCTGTGGAATTTCAGACACCCAATTCGGGTACATACGCGGACGATTTCGATCTTGCAGCTCAGTGTGGCCTTTGGGAATTAAAAAAATCTCTATATCAGGAAAAGGTGCGTTCTCTGGCTATTTTTTGTACTGATTTAAATAATTATTTACCTCGCAGTTAGTCATATTTATGTGTCATGTATTGATTTCTTTTCCGCCATAGTAAACCATGATGGTTTATGTTTAATGGCAGAGATGACTTCGAATTCGTCGAACTCACCGTGCGCTGCATTCAAACTCAGAGTGTGTATTTGTGCCGTATTTTCCTCCGGAAAAACTTCAAATATTTGCCAATATTCACAAGATCTTCGGAGCAAGCAACGTGGCTAAATTAATCAACGATTTGGAGCCCCATCAACGGGAGGACGCGGTGAATTCTCTGGCATATGAAGCCGAAGCTCGCTTGAAAGATCCCGCCCCGTTTATCGGTGCGTTGGAGCGATCTCCACGCCGCAGAGATAGGTGCAACAGCTACAGAAGGAACTGGCGGCTGCTCTCGCGGATCTCCTTCAGTACACCTATTCAGCGAAGCGTGTTCTTAATCCACATAGTCCAGGCTCGACGATGCCAGCTTATTCCATACTGATGTGATTCATGCGGCAGCTGGGGAACAACAACGGAAAAAATTAATGGAATTCCCTAATTCTAGAGAAGAGTTACAGCTGAATAAAGATCAACTTCTAGAATTGGCCTTGGGAATCATGCCTATGCTTTGTATTCTTCAGCCAGGCCTGCCAGAGACTGCCGTAGCGGAAACAGGCCAAAGAATTTTTTTGTACAGCCATGACAGGTATTTATTTTATATTCATATTTATGATTTATTCTTTGGTTTTGACCAAGAAGATCAGAGAGAAGGGATGCATGGATGATATTTGATACCTCCATAACAGTTATTTATTTTATATTCATATTTATGATTTATGCTTTCTAAATTTTTATGTTTTGTTAGTGTTCCTTTCATTTCATGAATCTCTTTTTGCTCTCTTCGATCTCATTAATTTCCTTTTGCTCTCTTTGTGGTCAGCCTGCAATCCCATTAATTTCTCTTAATTTTAATTTATTTCTTTCTTTGTGCTTTGTTCTTGGTCTCAAAGACTTTCAATTTTCTTCGTATGTTTGGTTTGATGGCAATGTTATTCAAACCTCGGAAACATGGTTAGTTCTTTGTTATAAAACTTCACAATATCTAACTTTTTCCATCGCCTTGCTCTCATAATGTGTAAACCTTTTGATCTTTTTGCTTTGTTCTGTTTGAAAACAGCTTTAGTTATTTGTCATAAAGGCTCATCACATTTAATAGTTTTTCTAAGTCATTTTATAAAACATGAACTAATGTCTAAATGTCAATCTGTCAAAGTCTGTGAAGCTTCAAATCCATATCATTCCCTATTTCACACTAAGTTGTTTTTGAACTCTTTCAACATTGCATTTTCTTCTGAATTGATGAATCCTACTACCACTTTTAGAAGCTTTTGGACTCTTCCACATATCTTGACTATTCTCTTTTTACTGCACTTATCAATAGGGTAGAATTATCCTTTTACTGCACTTACTTATTTATCTGTCAACCTCAATTTACTTATTTTAAATTATTTGCTTACATTTAAGTATTTCAAATTTTTATATAAACAATTTTGTTAATTTTTTTTTAATATTTGATTTTCTTATTTTAAATATTTAATTTATTCAATAAATATTTATATTAAGTTATTAAATATATAACAAATAAAACTAATGTAATATACTTAAAGTTATTGTTCTATATCCTATGGTATTTGATTTATATCATTTATATTTATATGGTTATTAGTGAATGGGTTTTTCACTTAATTATTGTACTTAAATTGTTTAGTTATATTTATGCTTGTATAATTATTTATTGATTTGAAATTATATAGGAATATTTTTGTAATTGAATGTTTTGATTTATAATTTATTATTTATAATGTGAAAAGATATCTTTGTACTGTTTATTATATGTAATTATTTATTTTTTGGAAAATCGATGATATAAAAGAATTTATTCATGAGTAGATTTTTAGTTTTATTTTCTAAGATATGTGAAATGGATGTGTTTGTTTATTTAAATGTGAAAAAAGGCTTAATTTTTTTTAAAGGTACCCATAAATTGTATTTTTTTATAATATGATATATTTGTTAGATGACATGACATTGATATTTATGTATAGACATTGTTTTCTATTTAAAATGATATGTATATGTTGGTGTATTTTATGTGTTTTTTTAAATGAAAGTAATTTTTGTTTATTTATGCGGTATGATGGTTGTTGTTTTGCTAATTAGATAATATGATTGCATTGAAAGATAATACGATGTTGACAATTTTGTGCATGTTTAATGTGTATATATTTTAGTATTATTTGTTTTATTGTTTGTTAGATGATATAATGATTGTGTTTCTTAGATAATATGCCGATAATTGATTTCTTATTGATAAGTTGTTTTCTTTCTGCTACATGATGTGGATTGTATTTGTTAAATGATATGATTATTATAATGATGATTATGCTTTTGTTTGTTAAATGACATGCTTTAGCTTGTTTGTTGATACGATGGTGATATTGAGAGTGAGAGAGATAATGAGAGTGGGGCAGGGGAGAGAGTGAGAGAGCAAGGGGGGGGGAGAGTGGAAGAGGGGGCGGAGAAAGAGAGAGGGGGTAGAGAGGGTGAGGGAAAGGCACGGGGAGAGAGTGTGAGAGAGAGATATAGAGGGGCAGAGGGAGTGAGAGGGGGAGAGAGGGAGAGGGAGAGCGAGATAGAGGGGATAAAAGGGGAAGGCAAGAGACAAAGATAGAGAGGGATTAAAGGGGATGGCAGGAGACAAAGATAGAGACGGAGGGGAGGAGGGAGGGACTGGGAAGAGAGAGGTGAGGGAGGGGGGAGAGAGAGTTGCAGGAGAGAGGAGGATGGGGAGAGGGAGAGTGGGAGATATGGAGGGAGAGGGGTAGAGAGAAATAGATGTGAGGGGAGATGGGGAGAAGGAGCGGGAGAGGAACGAGAGAGGGAGAGAGGGGAAGAGGGGGAAGGAAAGGAGGATAGGGCAAGAGAAGGAAGGGGGGAGAGAGAGGGAGAGAGAGGGAGAGGGATAATAAAAGAGGGGGAGGGAGAGGGGGAGATGGAGGGACGGGGGGAGAGAGAGGGAGAGAGAGGTGTGGGAGAGAGAAGGATAGGGAGAGGAAGTAGGGGGGCGAGAGAGAGAGAGAGGTGGGAGAGAGGAGGATAGGGAGAGGGACACACACACACACACACACAGAGGTTTGGGAGAGAGGAGGATAGGGAGATGGAATGGGGAAGAGAGAGATATATATGTGGGGAGAGAGAGATATATATATGTGGGGGAGAGAGAGATATATATATGTGGGGGAGAGAGTAGGATAGGGAGGGGGAGTGGGGTTAGAGGGGTAGGGAGAGTGAAAGAGAGAGAGATAGGTGGGGGGGGAGATGGGGAAGAGGGAGAGGGGGAGATGGAGCGAGAGTGGGAGAGAGCGGGATAGCGTGATGGGGAAAGGGAGAGATTCAGTGAGGAAGAAAGCGAGAAGGGGAGAGAGATTGGGATATGAGGATGGGGATGGGGAAGATATTGGGAGAGGGGGAGAGGGGGAGAGAGAGGGACATAGAGGTAGAGGGGGAGGAGGAGAGGGTGTGAGAGGGGGAGGGGGAGAGGGAGAGGGAGAGGGACGAGGGCGGAGATATTGGGACAGAGGATGGAGGGAGGAGAGAGAGGGGCAGACAACGAGAGAGAGACCATGGCAGAGGGAGAGAGAGAAGGAGGGACGACATGGGAAGGGAGAGAGGGAGATAGAGGAAAGAAGGGAGAGGGAGAAAGAAGAGAGGACGATGTAGAGGGGGTGAGAGAGGGAGGGAGTGAGATAGAGATAGGGGGAGAATGAGCAGGGTGGAGTGGGAAGTGGATAGTGAGGGACTGGGGGGATATGGGGAAGAGAGAGAGATAGGTGGGGGGATAGAGGGGGAGAAGGAGAGGGAGAACCAGAGAGAGGGGCAAGGGGAGAGGAAGAGAGAGGCAAATATAGGGAAACAAATAGAGAGAGAGAGGGATGGAGAGTGGGAGTGGGAGAGAGAGCTGGAGAGAGAAAGGGTGATGGAAAGAGAGTCGGAGATGAGTAGAGGGGGACAGAGGGAGGGGGACAGAGGGAGAGGGAGAAGCAGGGAGAGTGATAGAGAGAGAGGAGGAAAGCGAGGGAGATGAAGAGTGAGCATGAGAAGGGGAGGGGAGAGGGAGAGGAAAACAGGGTGGGAGGGTGGTGGAGGAGAGAGAGAGAGAGAGAGAGAATAGGAAGGGGAGGGACAGACATAGCGATAGGGAGAGAGTGAGAGAGGGAGGGAGAGAGGAAGACAAAGAAAGAAGAGAGGGGGAGGGAGG
>APFE030868205.1:0-12072 GCA_000404065.3 Pinus taeda | reverse complement strand
TTATTACTTCCTCTTATCCCCTCCAAATATATTTCACATCAGTTTCATGTGTGCCAGGTAACCCACAAACACTCAGCCCTCATATGCTCTGTAACTCTCTCATCATCTTTGGCTTCCAAAAACAACATATTTTATAAAGAAAGTTTTTTGGTTGTTTGTGTTCCACATAAGAATATGAAGTGAACATGATTGACTCTTTTCCTTCCACTCATTTGTTTCCAAGCTCTTCATATTTTGAATATTAGAACATAAATAAGTGCTCCGCCAAATATTATTTCACCCATATATAATGATTAGGTACACCAATATCAACATAATGCCAAAAGCAATATTCTAACATCACAACACATGAACACACTGCAAGCACTCTCTGATGAAAATAATATGCACACAACATATGAAAAATACAAGCCATATGTATGCAACAATCACTCTCCAAATCCATCTATATGATCAAAGCCATCTTTTCTTCATGCAATTTCCTCAACAAACTTGAGTCTTGGCTTGTTTTTGTTGTCGTGGAGTATTTCCTTTGCTGTCACGGAGTCTTGCCTTTGCTTGCATCACAATAATTCAGCTCAACAAAAATTTAACATCATAAAAATTTCTTCAACATAGCAATCGCTGCAACATTATCCAAGAATTTCAACATGTGTATCACAAATCCTTTATGCGTTCACCTTGTGTTACATCCGATCATCATGACTTATCAAGGTCATCAACATAAACATGAAGCCATCAACACAAATATACCCAAATGCAACAACCTCCTCATTCAACTATGCCATACCATTCTCCTTCCGCTCCTTTGCATTGTTGATCCTATTCATTAATGCATACATTGCCTTGTTTTTTCGCCTTTAGTGCTCCTTGCTACTACTTCTTTGTTGTTCCTTGCTGCTTCTCCTTTAATGTTCATTGCTACTACTCCTTTTCCTTTGTTACTCCTTCATTGTTCCTCGTTGCGTGTCCTTTGCCATCAATGAGAAGAATGTCAATGGTTGAAAATAACAATATTTTTACAAAAAATATAAAATTTTAATGATATTTAGGGTGTAATGGATTTTTCGGTAGCCTAGAGGAGTAGGATCTCCAGATCCATATTGAATTGGGGATGAAGGGAAGTACATTTCTACAGGTATTGGTACTGTGACCTTTGAGAGGGAGAAAGCCTCCCTTCTTCACCTCAAATATGTTATGTTTGTAGCTCGGCTAAAGAAGAACGGGATCTTTGTAGTAGTATTGGAGGATAGAGTCTATGATGTTATTTTCAATAAAGGGAAAGACTTTCTAAGACACATAACTATCAGGAAAGTGAAGAAAATTACAGTTAGAGTGACGAACCTATACAAAGTTAATGTGGGAGATTGTTCTAAATTGAAAAACAAGGCATAAAAGATGTTGGGGAACTTTGGCACAAGAGATTGGGTCATCTGGACTATGGTGCCTTGAAAACTATGCAACAAATTACCACCAATATCCCTAAAGGCTCCTTTGACTAGCAGGATGTGTGAAAGGGTTGAACATTGGGGAAATATGTCAAATCCACATTCCGTGGCTGAGATAATAGAGAAGATGCAATCTTGGGGTGAGTCCATTGTGATTTTTGTGGACCATTGGCAACAACCTCCACAACAAAACATAAATACTATGTAATTTTATTGATGATTTCTCTATAAAATGTTGGATTCTCTTCATGCAGAAGAAGGATGAAGTATTCTCAAAATACGTAAAATTCAACGCATTAGTTGAGAAGGAGAATGGGAAGAAAGTGAAGGCTCTCATGAGTGACAATGGAGGTGAATTTGTTTCTAATGCGTTCAACGATTTCTGTGCCAAAGAAGGTATTTGAAGGGAACTGATAGCAACCCATAACTCAAAACAAAATGTGGTTGTTAAGGGGAATGATAGGATCATAGTTGGAGGTGCAAGAGTTATGGTACGTGATCAAGGGCTTCCATTGTATATATGGGCAGAAGCATGTAACACAACAATCCACTTGCAAAACTAGAGTCCTAATAAAATAGTTGGTATGATCACACTGGAGGAAGCCTTCTCTGGGAGAAATCCTGATGTGTATCGTGTCAAAATTTTTGGAGCTTCATTTTATTCTCATGTCTCCAAGGATTCAAGGAGGAAACTTCACCCTCCAACAAAGTTGGGAGTTTTTGTAGCAAACATCGAAACTCCACATAATTACCCGGTGTATATTTATTCACTGAGGATGACAGTGGTGAGGAGAGACGTCACATTTGATGAGGAGAAGGCTATGAGGTTATCTCTGGAATGAAATATCAGTATCCCATTGCAGCAAGGGCTTCTATCTCTAAAGGAGGAGCTGCAGGATGAGGATCAGGAAGTTATGGAGCAACCACAAATGGAGGAGCATAGAGGAGGTCGAGTGGAGACAGCCACTCAACTAGAAACATCGAGAGAAGGGAGAAAGAGAACCAAATAAGAAGATATATTGTTTCAAGATTCTAGGGAGAATATGGGAGCCCTTGCATCACGACGCAAGCAGAGGAGGTAACCTCAGACGTACACTGGTTACATGGATCTCACGATAGAACTCAGTGAGTCAGAGCCTTCTTCATTTGACAAAGCAATTTCTCAATCTGTTTGGGTTGATGCCATGTTGGAATAATATGAATCCATCATGAAGAAAAATGTATGGGAAGCGGTGTCAAGACCAGAAGGGAAATCAATGGTTGGTTCTAGATGGATCTATAAAGTGAACATGCAACTAATGGGAGCATCGAGAAGTAAAATGTAAGATTTGTGGCCAACGGATTTTCTAAGGTAGAGGGAGTTGACTATGAGGAAACATTTTCACTTGTGGCAACGTATTCCTCCATCATATCAATTCTTGCATTATCTATGCAGATGGGGTGGAATATCCACCATATGGATGTGAAGACCACCTTTCTCGATGGTGTTATTGAGGAGGAAATTTACATAGAGCAACCATAAGGATTTGTAGCATACAATGAGGAGTAACATCTGTGTAGACTTAGGAAAGCATTGTGTGGTCTCAAATAGGTGCCCCGAGCATGGTACACTCGGATTGACAATGGTCTCATTGGATTGGGATTTTAAAAAAGTGAAGAAGATGGGGACCCTCCATCACATTGTGGTAGATGGTAAGTTGCTTATTCTTGTTTTTTGCGTTGATGATTTAATATTGACACGCGATGAGAAGCTGATATGCTCTTGCAAAGAGGATATTGCAAGGGAATTTGAGATGAAAGACATGGGATTAATGCATTACCTCCTCGGGCTGGAAGTGTGGCAAGGTGATTGTAAATTGTTTGTGTCCGAGGGGAAGTATGGCTGTGAAATACTTTAGAGATTTCGCATGGAGAATTGTAAGCCTATGGAAACATCTCTAACTACAAATTAGAGTAAGGAGAATGCCAATTCAGGTGAAGAGGTTGATACTACCATTTACAAGCAGCTTGTGGTGTTTGTGGCACTCAATTCAACAGAGGCTGAATACATGGCTACAAGTGAAGTAGTATTGAGGCCATGTGGATGAGTAAAATACAAGTGGGTCTTTTCAGTCAAGAGATGGATCCGACAATGATATATTGTGATAATCATAGTTATATTAATCTCTCTGATAACCTGGAATTTCATGTTAGGTCTAAGAACATTGATATATGATATCATATTTTGCGACATTGTGTGCGTATGGGAATTATCTTGCTACAGTACATTCTAACCGAGTAGCAAGATGATGACATCTTGATGAAGACATTCTCAAGAGGAAAATCCAAATTCCACATAAAGTTCAGCCTAGAAGAGATCAAGTCGGACTAAGGACACTAATTAGACCTGACATGAAACTCATAAATACAAGCAACTCGAATTCATTTGGATCACTTCATCTCAAGCAAGTTTGATATCTCTAAGGAAGCTTGGAATGGCGAAGTACGAACCTGGGAAGCCAAAGGAAGTGCGAGTTGGGTGGAGTTTAAGGAGAAGAAGAAAAATAAAATTTTGGTACATCTCTCTCTATCTCTCTCTCTCTCTTCTATTTGTTTCGAGCCCTAGATTAGAATATCAAAGTCTTTCAAATTATTTTGATGTTGGAAGATGCCTGATGCTGAAAGCTGCTACATAGTCGAAGTTGTTGGAAGAGAGGTCCAAGATCTGGGAGGCTTTATTGGTGCAGTGAAGGTTTGGTATTTGCCTAGGGTGAAGAGTCTCAAAGAATACTATTGAAAGGAATAGAATTTTGACTGAGTTTTCCTTTGGAGGGGGGTTTTTCCCTAGCATAGTGCCAACATCTGGTGTCCATTGTTTTATGTTCTTTCGCTTTGGTAATTTCTTGATTAACTAAAAGATAAGATATAAATAATCGTAATAAAAAATCAAGAACATCACAATTAATTATCAAGAATAAGAAAATCTTTCTGCTTTTTTGATTTTCTAACATCCTTGAGTCATTTCTACCTTTTTTGACATACATTTTGCATTCGATAGCTCTATGTCCAAATTCATTGCATAGATAACAATAACCATAAAAATGATTTGTGTAGGAAGTAAATGAATTCAATATTTTCTTTGTCTTACATTCTCCTTCAACATGTCCAGGTCCATAGCAAGAAAAACAGTTGATATCTGACGAAGGAGAAAATAATATCCTTTTGAGATCTTCCAATTTTTCTCAATTTATCTCGAGTAGCAAGTGAAATTTTTCCAAATAACCATTTCTTCAAATCATTCTTTCACTCTTGATGTTTCCTCTTTTTTTTGTTTTCTTCTTTACAAATCTTGTTTTATCTACCTTCTTGTTATGTAGGTATATTTAGTGCTACCTCATTATCCTTTATGGTTGCATTTTTTCAAGTTCTTTATGGAGACAACCTCCTCTTCTAGTTGAAGAGATCTTAGACTCTAATCTTTCACATTGTACCTCTTTCTCCTTTAGCTTTCTACTCATCATCCTTTCTATTCTCCTCGCCTCTTCAATTTGTGTCTTCACATTAACAATTTATTCCTTGTACTCATGCTCTCTCATCACATATCTACATAAGTTTATTGAGGTCCTTGGTTTCATTCTTCAGTCTTTCTATTTGAGTCAAGGCTATGCCAAGATTAGCTTGTTCTTCAACTATATTTTCTTCTTGGAAATCAGGTTGATTCACACTAGCATAGACCTCATTTGACTGAACACTTTCCCTTTTATAGAAATTTTTCTTATTCTTCTTTCTCTTCTCTTTTTCTGTATTAGCGCTACTAGTCTATTCTTCATGAATGAGCTGCAACCTATCCCATATTTCTTTAGAAGAATTTAAATCTATTATTGTATCAAGATCCTTATTATGAATATTATTATACATAACACATTTTTCCTTGGCATTCCACTATTTCTCTTGCGTAGAGGGAGAGTTTTTATAGTAATCATCACATAATAGTTTCCCTACACCAGGTCCATAACATATCAGTTCATATTTTACTTATCTCTACATTCATGAAAGTGTGTTTCACTTAGCACATGTCCACCTTGATAATCCATGACTTCACCAAATCTACCTTCAAGATGTTAGGCTTACAGATAAGGAACCGACTGTAATACCAATTGATGAAAACTTGAACAAAATGATATGGGGGTTGAATCAACTTAGTACATTCATTGACATTAATTTGATTTGCTTTAAGCTCATTAACTAAAGCAATAAATGAGCAGATTGAAATATAGTGACTAATATATTTAATATGCAAACAACAAATAATAAGTAAACCAAAAACATCACATAAATACATAATAACAACACATATGGACACTAGATATAAGTGGAAACCCATAAAGGGAGAAAACCATGAGTTTTTTTTATTGTTGTGATGCAAAGACAAACTCCTACACCCTTACTACATTTGATTTTCTTTAGGCTCCAACCTATAGGTGACTTCTACCTCAACTTTTCTGCAACCTACAACGTGCATTGAATATCCAACTCCAATATGTTTTACGTGGGATACAAACCACAAGAGGCTCCTACCTCAATAGGCTCCTACCTCAATAGGCTCCAGCCTGACATTTCTTAAGCAACAAATTTAAAGGAGACCATAATCCCCTCATACAAAATGAAACGAATATGTTGGTTTTCCTGGTCATCAATTCTACATATCTCCTTCTTTATTACTTCCTCTTATCCCCTCCAAATATATTTCACATCAGTTTCATGTGTGCCAGGTAACCCACACTCAAGTGACGGTTGCATATGGATCCCATGTTGAAAATGCAACAAGATGATGGAGCTTAGTGGAAAGGAGTCGCCTTCACTGAGTGGGCGCGTAGGCTATTTTTGGCGCAAGTCTATTTTTAGACATATGTATCATGGTCTATGAGTTGCCGGATGCTATTTAAGGATGATTGGTCATGTTGGTAAAAATAGATGGACTTCTATTTTTAGACAACAACGGAGGTACTGCTCAGTCTAAATTTAGAACAGTCAAATATTATTAGCTCATAATAATATTTGGACTATAAACTTTATCTTATCCTCTTGGAGCACTTCAGTTCGAGCTACAGATGTGGCACATGCAGCTGGAAGAAGGAAATACGAGTTTCCTAATGTTTAGTTGAGTTGTTACATGCGGGACTTCAGTTAGAACTCAAGAGATTGAGTTTGGTGGAGTTGACAGTGGAGTTGAATGAGTTGTGTTTAGTTTGACTCAATTGAACTAGTTGTGTTTAGTCTAACTGCAATTAGACTAAGTGATGAGTGTTGTAAATTAGTTATTAATTAATTCACTAATTATTAACTCATAAAGAACCTAAATAATACATCAGTTAACTCAGTGCATGTCAATGCATGTTTAGTTCATTGGAGACAAGTGTTAGAGGTTGAGATTGCTGTCAGTTGTGACTATAGTTGTGCATGAGATTTGCACATGCATGGATTGAGTAATGCCAATGAGGATTGCGTGGTATATCCAAGGGAAACACGTGAATGGATCATTCATTAATCAGTATTCTCATGTAGGATTGCGCAGTGGAGGCAGGCAAGCAACAGAGGAGATTTGAGCCAACAAATGATTCAGATCTGAGCTAGTTTGTGTATAATAGGTGGAGATAGTACTGAGTACTTGTGAGGAGTATTGTATTATGTATTGTTACATGTTCTCAATCAATATAATATACATATAGTTGGGGGTTCTTAGCGAGATGCTTTCCCTGGGTACATACTGTGATGATATGTGTGATTGATGCTTCAATGTGCGCTTGTGAAGGTTTCTTAATATTGCTAAATTGATCATCAACGTAGAGGAGGTTATGTATTATGCATGTATTCTGCAATTAGTGTATAATCAGGATAATCTCTGTGAATATGTGTCATATTATTCAAAATTTCTACATCCGAGTCTTGGCTAGACAATTGGAGAATAAGGGAAGAGATGGTCTTACAAAATTAAGATAATATTAAAAATATTATTAGTGCCAAATTTAAGGAAGAATTGTGAGTAAATAAAGAGTTGGGGGAAAAATGAAACTACAATATTATAAGGAGGTGATCAACCCCAATCTCTAAAACCACAGTTACCACTTTGTCTTGACTATTGTTAAGAATAAAGTAAACTTTTCCAAGATTAGAGTTACATTTCACAAGTTTCATAGCGAAACTAGGCGTTCCTTGATTCCTAAAACACCATGGGAAGGTGAATTTTTTTTGCTTAGATTGTCCATCTTATGGTCACTTTCTCTATAATTTTCAGAATATTTGTCATATGACCAACCTTTTTGATCTTTTAACTCAACAAAACTGAATTAGAAACAATTCTCACTTCTTTATGAACATAGAAATAAAATATTACAATTTAATCTCTTAACGTACTTAAAATTTCCTAAACCATATAAATCTTAAGATACATTAGTCATAATCATTATTAATATATATATATATATATATATATATATATATATATATATATTTGAATAACAATTTTATTTCTAAATGTATCTTTTATTTGTTCATGTGGTGAATTTAAATATTTTTTTATGTCATTATTGCCCAATGCTACGAATTGCTCTCTCTATATATATATATATATATATTAATTTAATAGATATTTCTTATCAATTTGATATATATATTTTTAATTGTGTATATGTAGTATAGACGTTAAAATTATTTTGAAGGCTAAATAAAAACAATAATAAGTTGACTTGACTTAAACTTAAAATCACATAATATAGATATTAATCTATATAAATTATTTCGAGTCCTCAAAATATCAAATAAAATTAAAATGAATCATAAGAGTGGCTTTAAACGGCTTAAGCATTACACTCACCTACTCATGATAGGTAGGACATGAAAAAAAGATAATTAATGGGCCTACTTTGATGGATTATACAGCTTTCCCCTTCCACGGGAGGTTTTGGTGTGGAAGACTATATTTCTCTATTACAATATTTCTTTCTTTTTCTCATGTAGTATTGGAAATTCCACAAATAATTATGTAATTTTTCTGAAATAAAGCTCTTTTTGCAACTTGTTGAGTATCTACATATTTCTAAGATCTATGTCTATGAAGAATCCATGAACGTAATAAATTGGTTTAATAGAAAACTAGTTTGAAGAATCACAAATTTATGCCCGGATATCATAACATTTTGATCAAATCAAGTAAATTTACTGATTCATCTTTCTCATATCTTACTTTTTTATCTTTCTCATATCTATACTTTTCTTAACAAAAGTAATAAATTGATGATCTTTCCCAAAAAAAATTAACACTCGCTTATGGTGAGTGAAAAATCCAAGAGTTTAATAAAGTTATTCACAAATTTCTCCCAATGGGCATAACTAAACATACATAGCAACATCTTATAATTTTTTTAAGAGAGTATCAGTTTTGGAATTTGTTTATAGCTTTTCATGGATACATCATAGCTTTAGAGTAAAGCAATAGTTTTATGACAGATTCGGAATACAAGAATATATGTACTTATCTCAATATATACATATATAAATTTGTTATGTCTTATTATTTTTTTATAGTCTTGTCTTTTTTTTTTATTTGTGATTGATAACTATATATAGGAATAAGATAAATTTGTATCTAATGAATAAATATTATTCTTTATAACTAGCTCCCACGCCCAAAATATCAAATAAAATTTAAATGAATAATCACCATCATAAAAACTAAACCCTACAAAAACCAGCCGCTTAATATTTTCGTACCCAGCGCAACGAAATAGTATTTGCTTAAAATACACATTATTTTAATTAATAAAATATCAGAATAAAATAAAAGACAGCATTCCCTAAATTGAAAACAAGATCGCTGCGATAATGGCAGCCTTATTTAGTAATGAATCTCATTATACAATCTCAAATTTTGGCATGCAGACTAATCCATGCGCCCTTCAAGCTGAACGACAAGGAGGAAGAGGCGAACCACAGAGACAGGCATTGTGGCTGTATGTAGAAGCAGGGAATGAATCCAACGGTTCCCCTCGTGGAATCATGCCACACAGACGGTTGAAGCTCAAATTCAACTCACTCAGACCCTTGAGTTGAACCATCTTCTCCGGAATTGTTCCCTTTAGTTGATTATTTGACAGATCAAGGAATTCCAGATTTGGCATATCACCCAACGATTCGGGTATGGTACCAGTAAGCTTATTGTTTGAAATGTGAAGAAAATCCAGGCTTGAATTCCCGCCAAAAGAATTGGGTAGTTGGCCTGCGAAATTGTTGAACGATAACTGCAACGAGTGGAGTTTTGGATGATTGCCTAAGCAGTCGGGGATGTCGCCGGATAGGCTATTTTTGTTCAGAACAAGGGCTTGAAGCTGGGAGGAGTCGGGAATACAGGGGATATTCCCGGTGAGTTTGTTTTGGGACAGATCAATGGTTATAAGAGATGTTAACTTCGTTAAGGACGGTGGAATAGATCCCGTCAATAGATTCTGATCCAAAGCCAATTTATAAAAATTAGCGCTCAACAAACCCAGTGATTCTGGAATGCTTCCACTCAAACGATTGTTACTTGCCAACAGCTCTGCCAGCATTGACATATTTCCTAACGAGGATGGAATCTTACCCGTCAGCAAATTATTTTGTATGTGTAGCGTTGTTAGCTGCTTCAGATTTCCCATGGAGTCCGGAAGGGGACCCGAGAGCGTATTGTTGTTCATGGTCAACACGGACAGGAGTCTCAGATTTCCAATGCTTGATGGAATGAAACCAGAAAGCCGATTCGAATCCAAGTACAAAGAAGTTAAATTCCGTAGATTTCCAATGGATTCCGGAATAGGACCGGCAATCAAGTTTCCGGTGAGAGACAGCGACTGTAGACTGAGCAGTTGGCCAATGTCAGAAGGAATGGAACCGGTGAGTTTGTTGTTATCCAGAGTAAGATGGTTCAAGGCTGAAAGGCGAGAAATAGAAGCTGGAATTATTCCACCTATATTTTTCCACCTCATAAGGGTAAAGGTGCGAAGGTATGACAGGTTCCCGATGGATTCTGATATGCTTCCACTCATGTAAACGCTAGTGTTGCCTGCGCCCATGGGATCCCCATCAAGAATGAGGCTCACTACCCGACCGCCATTGTTATCGCAGGACACGCCCTTCCATTTGCAGCAATCATTTCCCGTCCATGATTTAAGAGCTCCGCTCGGATCCTCCACGATACCGGCTTTGAAAGCCAACAAGGCAACACGGTCTTGTCCTACACATTGTGCTATCTTCTGTCCATGGCATGAGTTTAAGGACATCAGTAGTAACACAGAAACGAATGCTAAGATTTCTGACCTGGGTTTCTCCATTGCGAAGCCAAGGAAATTGCAGAGGTTAATCAGAAGCTTCTGGGCCCTGAGCATGAACTTTATGAAACCCACATTGCAGGAGAATCGAATCGAGTCGGTATTTAAATGATGAACGTGCTTTGTATGTTAGGGTTTCATCTTTGTATTTTAGAGTTTCGGATACAAACTAGTCGTCGGTCAGCTTTGATTATCAAAGAACGTTAAAATCCGGAAAACACAGATGCCGAAAAGGACCAGTCCAAGTGTTTTAGGGTTTTGTGCCAGGTTGGAATTTGGTTATTCAATTTTTACCCGGCAGTGCTGGTTTGAAGCTACAGTTTTCACAATTCTCAAAATCATAATGAAATTGTAACCTATTTAAATTACGCACTCTAAGAACATTTTTTTTCGCTGGAAAGAACAATTACCCAGCCCTTCCACTCATCCTTTCGACGTGATTCTCATCGGAAATTTAATAATTTAATCTTTTGACTAACATTTTTTTAACCATGCGATTTTCATTGGAAATTTAATAATTTAATCTTTTGACAAATAGTTTTTTAAATATTTATTTGATGTGATTAGCATTGGAAATTTAATATTTAAAGCATTTTCTGAACTTTAGGTCTCAAATTCCAATTCCGTAGTATAAATGTTGTATTAAAGTATTCTGTAGTATAGACTTCACCTCTGAAATTAGGTAGTATAGATGTCGTGTATTTACTAGTCAAAGCCATTGTTTATCACTTTATATTTTTGTTTCAGAGTGATATATGTTATTTAAGTCACTCGGGGGATTGCACTCGCCTAGGCCACACCATCCCTTAACATTACTAGTTTTTTGCTCAAGGAATTTCGAATGGGTGACCTCCACATCACCTCACCGAGACTTAAAAGTACGTCCCATCACCCTCTATACCCTAGGTGGACAATTTAATTGTAAATTTTATTATTTAAATTATTTTTTAAACTTATATTCTAAATAAATATAATAAAAAACTTTAACAACTATAATATATTTTATGGTTGTCTCTACTTTCTGTTTGATGATAAATTTGCCCAATATTTAAAAATATATTTTAATAAACACATTTAAATTACATAATATTTTATTATTTTATTTTAATATATTTACACATCTTATATTTATAAAAAATATATATTCCAATTTAAATTTTAAACTACAAAGACTAATTTAGAATTTAAACATGTATTCAAATCTTTGACTATGACAAATTTTCCTACCTTTTATGTTGATTTATGCACCAATATATTCTAAAGGTATATTGTAGATTATTTTTTTT
>APFE030868194.1:181321-237333 GCA_000404065.3 Pinus taeda | reverse complement strand
TCATGGTTGTGGTTGACAGGTTGAGAAAAGTAGCTCACTTCATTGTTGTGAAGTCTACTAGTTCAACTAGTGAAGTCGCTCATTTCTTCATCATGGAGATAGTGAGGTTGCATGGGGTTCCTAAGAAGATCATATCAAACATAGATGCCAAGTTCACTTCCAAGTTTTGGAAGGATTTTTTTCAGGCTTGGGGATAGAATTAGCTTTTAGTATAGGTTGTCATCAATAGATAGATGGTCAAATAGAGAGGGTTAACAAGATCCTTGAGGATATGTTGAGGATGTATGTCATGCATCAACAGAGGAAGTGGGAGGAGTATCTTCCACTCGTGTAGTTTTCATATAACAATTATTATTAGGAATTATTGAAGATGAGTCCATTTGAGGCTCTCTATGGGTGGAGTAGTAATACTCCTATCAGATGGAGGGATCTAGTGCACAGGGTGTTGATTGCATCGGATATGTTAGCATAGATGGAGCAAGAGATCCAAGTTATCAAAATTAATTTAAAGGCAACACATGATAAGCAAAAGAGTTATGCAAATCAACATAGAGAATTCAATGAGTTTCATCTTGGGGAGCACATGTACTTACACATCAAGCCTAAGAGGATCTCCTTGAGTATTGGGTCATGTGAAAAGTTGGCACCTCATTATTGAGGGAATTTTGAGATCCTTGAGAGGATTGGACCAATGGCATACAAACTTGCAACACCTCCATTAGTGAAAGTCCATGATGTTTTCCATGTTTCATTGCTTAAAAGATATGTACATGATGTTGATCATGTGATTGATTGGTTTGTATTCCAAGTGGAATCAGAGGGAGAATTCTAGCCAGACCCACGTGCATATTGCAGTGGAAGCATCTCATGCTCCTGAACTAAGAAATAGTTCAATTTAAAGTGTAATGGAAGCACTTTGGGCATGATGAAGCTACATGGGAGAAGGTTGATTAGATGCAGGAATTATATCCTTCTTTATTTGTCGGTTGAAGCATTATATATATAGATATATATATATATCATTGTAAATACCACATTGAGTTGTGTTATAAAGCTCCAATAAGCGGTTTGTTTGTCATGTCTTCAGCAATTGTCATTGTAAATATTGCATCAAGTTGTGTTTATAAAGCTCCCATAAGCAGTATGTTTTGTTGGTCATATGTGCCATAGAACATTCAATACAGTGTTCCCCCAAGGGGGAGGGGTTTGTAATAGCCCCAAGTTAATTTTTTATGCAAATAAAATAAGACCAAGGTCATGGGACACGTATTCCAAGCTGAATGGAGGGGAAAAACATTATATTGGAAATCAATTATGGTTTATTATTGGCTATGGAAATTGGAATTGGCATTGTCAAAGGCAAAAGGGCAATAAATGGCAATTAATGAAAGAAATAAAGGAAAATAGGAGAAAAGGAAGATGAAGAGAAAAGAATATGCATGCAAGGGAAAATGAAGGAAATTGAAGGAAAAAAGAAAAGGAAAAGGATACAAGAGGAGAGGGAGAACATTATATGCCTATTTTAGTCACTCCTACTTACTCCTAATCACTTCTTGGTTAATCTTGGGAGCATTCTATCATTGACTTGGACACTGAGGCATTCTCACTTGAACTTGGAGAGAGAGAGAGAGAGCACTTAGACATAAGCTAGCAAAGGAAACCAGAGCAATGAAAAAGAATGTTGGAAAAGGAGCTACAATAGGAGAACATTGTAGATAACAGGTTGCATATGTGATTTCCTTATTGAGATTCGAATGCATGGTACATGCATTTGGTTATTTGGTTACTTTGTTGTCATTGGCATGGGATTTTCCTGGACTGACAGTGGTTCCAACCTTGCCTTTCCATTTCCTTGATAGCCATGATTTAGTGGGTTTGTTGTTTTGGTTAATATTTAGATGGTCAGTAGATTTCAGATCCTAGTGAGGTGGTCTTAGGAAAATTTTCAAGGGTCAAGGGTGGAGATGGGCATTCTCCTAGAACTCTTGATGGATGGGTGGAGACAGGAAAATTCCTCTAGGTATTGTGAAGAATTCAAAGGCATCCAAGTTGGTTTTGGTTTTGGTTATTTCTGGACCGATTTAGGTGAGATCATTGTGGTAGAGGATTGAGGTGGTTTAACCTCTGAAAGCCTTGGTGAGTTATGTTTTGGTTTATCCCATGTGATCCCATATTCATGCTTGGAATATGGCACGGGGGTGATTGGTTGAAAGAGAGATTTGGTTCAGCCCAATATATGGTCGCGTGGTACGTGGAAGTCCCTGACTTGGTTGGATTTATGCATATGTTATTATGTGTTATTTCTTATTAAGATCAATGAGCACATGTATAGGTTATTGTCTTAATTTTATGACTAATTTGTCATGGTTTCGTTATGGTTGAATGCTAGTTATAGGAATGGTTAAATGATGTGATCTTGTTATGGATCTTGTTCATGATTCGATAAGTTATTGAATGGTTATATGAATGCATAAGCTAACTAGTGTTGTTGCAGCCAGCTTGAGAGGGCAGTGAGCCTTCTTGATAATTCGCTAATGAAACTAAGGAAATAATGTATAGGTATGCATTAATGACCTGCAGTTACCATGTTTACGATAAGTTTGTCTAATTTTTTATCATGTGACTGGAATGTTTGGGCAAGATCTGAACCTACGTATAGGTTATCCATACTTGTGATTATCTTAGACTTGATTCTAGAGAATTATGGGCAGTTCTAGGCAGTGTCTTGTAGGATAGCCCTAAAAATGTGCCATTGAATCCACGGTCACGGTCTCTTAACTAAGAAATCTCAGTTGTAGTCGCATGACGGAATGCCTATGCATGCGGCTAGAGCCTTCTGGCCACATGCGCAGCTTCGCATGTGTGCGGTTGCGCTATGAGGTCACGTGAAAAGATAGTTCTAGCTCAAGGTAAGATCATCAGTGGATGTTGTCTAACATCTTCTAGCTCAGGGTAAGATCATTAGTGGATGTTGTCTAACATATGGGTGGTTTTGGTATCCCTAAGAAGTTGCAGTATGCTTCGGGATGGTATACGCCACTTCCATAACTAGAACTTAGTCTTTGGGTCATGCATAGTGATGGGCCTCTAAATTAGACATAAATTAAGGCCCATGCCTCTAAATTAGAAAAATTAAGACCCATCTGACCATCCTTTAACACATTAAACCTCTATTTTTGCATTAGGTAATGTATTTTTAACTTTAATATGCTCATTAGGAAGGTTTATGGATAATTGCATATTTGTGCCTAATATTATTTATTTTTGTGGAATATTGTGAAAATATTGGGCAAATTATGAAGATTTGGAGGAGGAGATAATTTAGGGACTTTCTCCCTACTACAGGAGGATCAATATTAAATAATAAATGAACAAGATATTTTGGAATTATGGAACGGATTGTGGAGCTCCAATGATTGAGAAAATTTAGGAATGTGTTCCCTGCCATTTAATGTAGATTCCTAGTATCGGGAACCAAGTCCACTAATCTAGGGATTTTGGTGGGGAAAACTTCCTTCTTTCATGGGGAATGATTCCTAATCATTTTTAATAAGTACCAAGTCGAATTTTCCTCTAGGGATGGATTTTTATTAGTCTTGCTGTGGAGAGAACTCGTATTTTTGCAGCTCCAGTGTCATTTCTTGCACGAATGTAATTGTATTGATGGAAATAATGAAGATCAATGTCATGTTCAGCTTCTAAACCTTAGTCTCCTTCATATGAATCTGATTTTCCTTGGGCTTGGCCATCCTAGGAGCCTCAGAGCCCTATTGTATCATTTACTTTTCTTCTTTTCACTTCTTATTCGCATGCATCTCTTATTCTTGTTTTTTTCTATTTCTGCATTTAGTAATAATGATTTCTTGTTGTAGGATTAGGTTAAATGGTTGAAGTAAGTTATTTTACAAGATTACAATCATCGTGTTATCATTGGAACAACTTTGGAAGGTCATAGTAATCATTGAGTTACTTGGATTAGTTTGCGTATTCCCAAATCTAGATTTCTGGAAGTCCTTGGTAGCAAATAACAATAAATTTTTGTTATTTTTTAGAGTATGCGAAAGAGATTCAATTGAGTTAATTCCACTTCCATTAGATCACAAAAACATTCTAGTTGATAAAAAAAATTACCCCATTGCATTTGCACTTGATTAGGTTAGGCATTTGATAGATTTACTAGCTTACTAGTTCTCGAATTTCTAGATTTTAGACTAGTAATTTTCTGTTAATTTTTAGCATGGGCTAACAGAGGTCTTTTTGAGTGATTCCACTTTGAATGAAGACCTAAGAAATCCTAGTCAATAAAAAAATTTGTCTCATCCAATTTGGATTTGATTTTGTTGGTCATTCGATGAATTATAACTCCCTATAGAAACTATGTTGTTTCATGTAGTAAACTACAAGAAACCCTGTAGCATCCTCCCAACATGTATATACTTGCTGAGATTCGCTCAAGAATCTTGGTTATTGTCCCTCAAGGTTGAATCAAGACTCCTAGGCTATAAATAAATTATTAGGGAAGACTAAATACCACTTAAGACTTGCCTCTTTACCCATGCAAAATATTTCATTGATTTGGGTTAATGGACAAATTTGTGAATTGGATAATACAATGATGATTTTCTTGATTGCCACATCCAATGAACTTTGTTAATGGATCTAAACTGTTTGAAATGTAATGGTTGACATTTAGTTCATTATCTTTACTTTATGCAATAGGTTAAGGTTTCCATTTCAAGCATTTCCTTTTTTGTGATAAGTTTAGGATTTGTTTTCATCACATGCACTCCATTACATCATGACAACAAAGGAAGGACACATTGTATGCTGCAAATATAGTGTTGATACCTCTTAATTTTGTATGAACCCCGGGTTGATAATTAAATTTGGTAGCCTTGGTAGTTGCATCATTCTTGTTGCAATATCGAGGTTCATCACTTTTTGGCGTCGTTGTTGGGGAGGTGTCAAAATGTGCATTGTTTTCTTCCCTAGTTGATTCATTTCTTTTACTTTATGCAAAACAGAAAAATTGCATTAGACATATTTCATTTCAAAAAAAGAAAATTGCATTGCATTAGCATTCGTATTAAAAAAAAAAAAAAAATATTTCTACCAACAATCCCCCCCCCCCCCCCCATTTGATCACGTGGTGTAGTAAGAGCTGCATCACCATCCATTTTTGCAGGTATAAGAAGAAGAGATGGAAAAGAATTTAGAAGAAATGGATGGAGATGATAAAAATGAGGAAAATCCTCTCAGATTTCCCATTCAAGATAGTGATATTAGTGTGCACATGAAGAACATCCCTCCATCTTTTGTTCCAAAATTTCATGGTCTAAGGTAGGAGGATCTGTAAAACTTTCTCTTGAATTTGAAATTGTTTATAGATCTTATGGTTACTTATTAAACACTCAAAAATTGATATTGTTTTCGGTGACATTGAAGGATAGAGCTCTTAAATGGTTCATGAGTTTAGGGACATTCAATAATATCATGGAATGATATGCAAAAGATATTTCTAGAAAAATATAAAGATCATGATCTTAAATAAGAAATATTTAGAATGAATCAAAAATAAGATGAGATCCTTGAGGATTTAATAGACAGGTTCATGCATAATGTTAAGAGGACAAAACTACATCTTTTAGAATCTGACACACTAAAAACCCTCTTACTTAGAATAATTAGGGATGAGTGGATTGAACTCCTTGATCTCATGAGTAGAGGTGATGTATACCAATTATTGTTTAAAGAAATTTGTGAAACATGCAAACACATATCAAGAGGAAGGGAACGAGTAAGTAAATCAGCATCAAGACTGGTAAGTCAAGCTAAACTTGGAAATATGCTTGATCAATTTAAAACAAAAATTCTTAGCAATCTAAGTGAACAAGTAGAAATGTTAAGAATAAAAAATGAGTAAAAAGAAGATGTTGATATTTGTGTTTTCCATTCAAAATCACATGATGTTATATATTGCCCCTCATTACCAAGGTTGAAGGAAGTTTACCAAGAAGACAATGAAGACAATTGCCAATGCAGCTATGTTATGTAGTTCCAAGAGGACCATGGCAGCCTTTTCAACCTTATATGAGGCAAGAGCCTAATTCACAATCTCAATCTTATGCACATCTATCTCAAAGTAATTGTAACACACCCTTTCCTTGGCAACCTTGGCCATCTCAACCCCAAAATCAATCTTGGCAACAAGGTTCGCAAGAAACTTATGGGAGCCATCCACAATATCATGAATATTTTCCTCAATATCCTCCATAACCAACTCCATGTTATCCCTACCGTTCACCTCCACCACAACCACATCCATCTCAAATATCCACTCTCACTCAACTACCTGTACCACCATTTCCGAACCCAGACAATGAAGTAGCTCAGCCCACTTACAATGCTGAGGTACAACACTTCCAAACATCTCCTCTTGATATGAATGGTATTCATCTTAGCTCAGGAAGAGTATCACAAAAAACAGATTCTCTTGATATAATTGAAGGACAAAATGCAGAAAAAGAAGATTCAAATTAGAAGACCAAAGAATCATGGGTTGCAATTAACGAAGAGTAGACATCAAAATCAGAGATTGAGAAAGCTCCCTCATGGTTACCATCAAATCTTCCATGTATTCAAGAGAACAATCAACAAAAATAGGAATATTTGAAGGTCATGGTAGAAGAAGACATAAAGAATGATCCAGATAACAAAGCAAACCAAGGGCATCAAAGTTATATTGAGGTTTGCTTCCAGAAAATCAACAAGATGGAGCATCACTCTCTTCTTCAATTGTTCTTGATATCATCAAATTCAAAGCATTTGATCTCTTAAATATGGGTACATGTCAAAGCATACATTTCAAGCCTACACATCAGTGTGTCTATCATCTTGATGTGCACATGGCTCCATTGGAAGTATTCTTATACTTGAAAGAGATTTTGCTTTTCAAGTAGAGTAGGGTAGAAAAAGTTAAAATAAAATGAAAAATAAGAGAAGAATAAAAATCTCAGGTGAAAACCTCCTTTGAGGCACCTGAGATTTTCTCATTGATTGAAAACCTCCATGAGATAGTCAATGGGTTGAAAAAAAAAAAAAATCCTAGGTGAAAACCTCCTTTGAGGCGCCTAGGCAGACCTACTAGTTGAAAACATCATTGAGGTGGCTAGCAGTCCTAGAATAAAAAAATTAAAAATTAAAAAAACTTTGCTCCATGTATCTCTTTGATGAATGCAAGTGCTCTCCAACATCTGCAAGCAACAAAAACAAGGTGGCACCAAAAAAAAAGGAAAAAAATTGGTCAAAATTCTAGTCAAAGCAAGTCAAACTTGGACTTTCTCATCCTTTACTCAGATGCTCCAGAAGGACCAAGGTCATGCCAATCCATTACCTTCATCTACTTCCACCATCCACCCATCATTCCTAAGTTTTTCCATTCATTTTCCTTGTTGTTCTAAAATACTACAGGAAGGCTATGTTTTAATACATGAAACATAAATACATAGAGCAGAAAATTATTTTTGTCATATCTTGAAAACCATGCATCCATGTTCCAAGTTGTTTTAGGTGGAGATGCATATGGATGATGGTAACATGTTCAAGCGATTTCAGCAAATTCCAGTTCACAATTTTCGAGAAATCGGCCTCCATCACCTGCATCCATTTTTTAATTTTATCAATATTTGTGCATCCATTTACAAAAAAAAAAATCATGGGGAGATGCATATGGATGATGGTAACATGCTCAAGCAATTTCAGCAAATTCCAGTGCACAGTTTCCAAGAAATCAGCCTCCATCAACTTTAGTCATCTTTACTTTTTCTTGAGATTCATGCATCCATTGGCAAAAAAAAATATGGGGAGGTGCATAAGGATGATGGCAACATGCTCAAAAAATTTCAGGTCAATCCATTCTACTGTTTGGGAGATATGGACAAATAAATGTTGCTATAGAGTTTCCTGTAGTACTACAGGAGTCCTAGTTTACTACAGGAAACAGGCTGAAAGCTATAGGAAGGTACGGAAGGTGAAATAAAGTGTGGTAAAAGGTGTCTAATGCTAGAATAAGGTATAGGGAAGGTGATCGTCACCCATGGCCAAGCCCAACACTCAAAGAAGGTCGGATTTGACTAAAATAACTTTCTCATGGTAACTGGAAGACAGAGATTTAGAATCACCAAGCTATGAAAACCTGTGCATAAGAAAACAAAGGAAATTATCACCTCCAGAGGAGTATGGATCGATCATCAACTCAGCAAAAACATGCATGCCTCTCCAACAACCATCAGGTAGGTGCAGGTATGCAATATTCTTGACTTCTTCTCTTGAGCATATTATAGTTATAAATTTGTTGTCAATGCATGAGATATGAGGTTTTATAAGCTAAGGATGGGTCAGCAATCTCGGCCACCTTCAACTAGTAAATTGCAACTCACTCCTTCACTCATGTAATGTGGAAAATATAAATTATCAAGGGTAATGATTTCAAGGAATGGGGACAACAGTTAAAAGAGGAAATGTGTGCAAAGGTCAAGTCATAAAAGCACTCCAAGCCCTCCATCCACTTCATATCCACTATCTATCCATCATTCATCCATCCCACTTCATAAGCAAAATTAATATTTTTCAAGAACAAACCCTACACTCTGTCTCACCCTGAAAAATTCGTGAAAAAAACACACACAACACATCCTCTCCATTTTCACAAACCTACACTACTCCCTTTGAGCCCTAGAATCATCCTCCAAACCCTTTACATCATTTCTCATCACTCCCATATAGTTAGAAGACCCTAAAAGAGAAGGAAAGGTTGCTACATGAAGACAGAATGTTGCTACAAGAAGGAAGAAAGGAAAAAATTGTGTTAAAACCCAAAATGGCAGTGCCTCAGAGAGACCTAATCAAAACAGAGAACTCCAAGGCCATTAAGCAATTATCTAGGCCACAAAAGAGAAGAAGAAGGAAACAAAAGGCAAGAAGACATTCACCATCAAAATAGAACTCAAATTGCAGTGATGAAAAGAAGCTTTCCAAGAGGTCTCTAATATCTTTCTAGCTTTTGTCCAAGGCCTAAATGATGTTATAGAAATGGGAGAAAGGCATGAAAGCCAAGTTGAGGGCCTACCCTAGGCTCAAATTATCATTTTTGCTCAAAACAAGCTTAAACAGGTTTTCCTGTAGTACTACAGGAACTGCTACAGGGTTTCTTGTAGTACTACAGGGTTTCCTGTGGTACTACAAGAACTGCTACAGGGTTTTCTGTAGTTTACTACTTGAAACACAGGTTTACTACAGAATGTCCTAGTTCTCATCTAAATGTGTTTTGAAGGTTTCGTAGGTGTATAAATGGTGGAAAAAAGTAACAAGAGGTTGGAAAAGTATGTGGAAGACCTGGCGAAACTGAAAAATATTCAAGAACCCATCTTGAATAAGGGGAAGAAGACAAGTTAATGGTCTCAAGAAACATTGTGATTTTTCTATGCACAAATAGTTTTGGAAAAATGAGTGAAAATGGAATGAAGGTTTCAAGGGAGAGGATAAGAATGAAATGGATCTGCAAGCCAACAGAGTTCACTTACAAAGAGGAAAGTTATGTTTTTTTGCTTGAAATACTATTAAACAATCATGAAAAGAACCTCTACATTTTTTTTCTTATCCTTGAAAAACCTACAACCAAGATTCTTAAGAGAAAGGACTGAGGAATGCACAAGAGAGAGGCCACCATGGCCATGAATGAGGCATAATGAGGTCACTAAGTTTCTCAGAGGATGAGCAACACTTTCAGCAGGGGAGTATGATGGGCCTCTAAATTAGACATAAATTAAGGCCCATGCTTCTAAATTAGACATAAATTAAGGCCCATCTAACCATCCTTCAATACATTAAACCTCTCTTTTTGCATTAGATACTAGATATTTAACTTTAAAATGTTCATTAGTAAGGTTTATGGATAATTGCATATTTGTGCCTAATATTATTTATTTCTGTGGAATATTGTGAAAATATTGGGCAGATTATGAAGATTTGGAGGAGAAGATAATTTAGGGACTTGCTCCCTACTGCGGGAGGATCAATATTAAATAATAAATCAACAATATATTCTAGATTATGGCATAGATTGTGGAGCTCCAATGATTGAGAAAATCTAGGAATGAGTTCCCTGCCATTTAATGCACATTCCTAGTATTGGGAACCAGATCCACTAATCAAGGGATTTTGGTGGGGAAAGCTTCCAACTTTCATGGGGAATGATTCCTAATCATTTTGTATAAGTACCAAGTCGAATTTTCCTCTAGGGGTGGATTTTTATTAGTCTTCTTGTGGAGAGAACTCGTATTTTTGCAGCTCCATTGTCATTTCTTACAAGGGTGTAATTATATTGATGGAAATAATGAATATTGGTGTCATGTTTAGCTTCTGAACCTTGGTCTCCTTCATAAGACTCTGAGTTTCCTTGGGCTTGGCCATCCCAGGAGCCTCAGAGCCTTGTTGTATCATTTAGATTTCTTTTTTTTCACTTCTTATTCACATGCATCTCTTGTTCTTGTTTTTTTCTATTTCTGCATTTAGTATTAATGATTTCTTGTTGTATGATTGGGTTAAATGGTTGAAGTAAGTTATTTTGCAGGATCAAAAGCATTGTTTCATCATTGGAACAGCTTTGGAAGGTCATAGTAATGATTGAGTAACTTGCATTAGTTTGCTTATTCCCAAATCTAGATTTCTGGAAGTCCTTTGTGGCAAATAACAGTAAATTTCTGATATTTTTTAGAGCATGCTAAGGAACTTAAATCAAGTTGATTCCACTTTCATTAGATCAAAAAAACATTCTAGTTAATAACAAAAATTACACCATTGAATTTTCACTTGATTAGGTTAGGCATTTGATAGATTTACTAGCTCACTAGTTCTCAAATTTCTATATTTTAGACTAGTAATTTTCTGTTATTTTTTAGCATGATTTAACAGAGGTATTTTTGAGTGATTCCACTTGGAATGGAGACGTATGACATCCTAATCAATAGAAAAAATTGTCCCGACTAATTTGGATTTGATTTGGTCATTGGGTGAATTATAACTCCTTATAGAAAATTTGTTGTTTCTTGTAGTAAACTACAGGAAACCCTGTAGCATCCTTCCAACATGTATTTACTTTCCCAGATTCACTCAATAAGCTTGGTTATTGTTCCTTAGGGTTGAATCAAGACCCCTAGGCTCTAAATCAATTATTAGGGAAGACTAAATACCACTTAGGACTTGCCTCTTTACCCGTGCAAAATATTTCAATGATTTGGGTCAATGGACAAATTTATGAATTGGATAATACGGTGATGATTTTCTTGATTGCCACATCCAATGAACTCTGTTAATGGATCTAAACTCTTTTCAAAGTAATGGTTGAAATTTAGTTCATTATCTTACTTTATGCAATTAGTATTGTTTTCTTTCCTTGTATTTTCTTTCTTGCAATAGGTTAAGGTTTCCATTTTGAGCATTTCCTTTTCTGCAATAAGTTTAGGATTTGATTTCATTACATGCACTCCATTACATCATGATAGTGAAGGAAAGACACATTGTATGTTGCACATATAGTGTCGATACCTCTTAAGTTTGTACAAACCCCAGATTGATAATTAAAGTTGGTAGCCTTGTGAGTTGCAGCATTCTTGTTGCAATACCAAGGCTCATCACATAGTAACTCTCAACTCATGTTTACCCTAAAGAGATTGTAAAAGAAGGTAAATGTGAGGTGGGGTCTTACAGGGATAGAGAAGTAGGTAGCATTTGATAGTTATGTTAGTTGACGAAAGGGCACCCAATCACCCATTTATCGATGTTCTCATGTGTAATGAGAATAAAGGGCTATCATGGAAAACATTGTTAATCATTGAAGTTACGACCTTTTGGGTTTATTGCTAGGAGTTGTGGGCATAATCACTGCATTCTATGTTAAAATGGATTTGTGTTTCAAAGGCTTGAATGGGTAGGAAACTATCTTATCCCATGCACTATATTTGAGAGTTATGTCATTTCTTGAGATGCTATAGTGTTGGAAAAACTCTACTAAAGCCTGTAAATGCCATAATTGTCTCAGAGTTTAATTACATAGCATCAAGGTCACAAAACTCAGTCACTTACACAAAGGAATTAAGGTCGCCAACATGGAATTGATTGAATGTGTTGATCACATTTCATGAAGTAGGTGGTTTTCATTGCTTCAACATGGGATTCCTCATCTAGCTATACAATCGACAGTGAAGGAGAATCATCCTATGTAATTAAGTCCTCTAATATCATGTTGCATTTTTCTCCTTTGTGTGCTCTCATGTAATTAATGTTTGTTCTTGAACTATGTGACTTGAGTTGAAGTAGAGAGTTTCTTGTAAGGTGTGATTTGTATGAAAAAAAAAGTGTGTGAATCGAGGTGAGTTGATGTTGAGGAGGCAAAGTGAAGAGTAGCATGTGAAAAAGAGATGAAGATGTATAGAATAAGGTAGTTGAACCTGTGGATACAGAGAAAAGAGGAAGGAATTTTAAGAGACAACAAACCAGGTTCTTTATGCTTTTATGTAATAGAGGTAGGTCAATGTTTTTAGTTTAAAGTTTGTATGGAAAATACGACACTTGGATGAAGCAAGTCATGGTTTGCATTTATAAGAGTTTGGAGCCTCTAGTCACGTTGTGGATTGCTAATTTGAAGGGGGTTGGAGCATCCTATGCGTGGGTGCTCACAAGAAAATTGATGTAATTGATTAGAAGCTCATATTACATCATAATAACAAACAAATTGGTGGTTTTTCCCTTTTGGGTTTCCATGTTAAATCTTTATGTCCATACATGTATGTTGTTCATGTTGATGACATGTGTTCATGTGAATGACTTACATTTTTTTTATTTATTAATATGTGAATGCTCACGTGACTGATTACCAAGTTAAAAGAAAAAACTTGAATTGGGAATAAAAGTTAAAATTAGAACTAATTACTTATTCACACCACCCCCCCACCACCGATTAGTAATTCCTTATTCCAATAACCAATATCAAATCTTGGTTCCTTTAGGAACAATTTAACCATTGTAAGGTAGATCTATAAGGAATTGTGTCTAGACAAGAGAATCAAGATGCCTACTCAAGTAAGATACCATTCTTTGATGGGACAAACTATGTTTTTTGGAAAGTTAAGATGTAGTCCTATCTCATGTCCCTGTGGGTAGATGTTAGGATCTCTTTATTGGTATATTATTTTGTCCCAACAACCCACCTACATATGAAAATGGTAGAAATATTTATTGAAACAATGCAAAGGCCAAGAATGCCATTCTCTTTGGTCTTAGTCAATCTAAGCTAATAAAGGTAATGCACTATAAGTCAGCTAAGGAATTGTGGGAAAAACTTAATAAGATTCGTGAAGGAGATGAGAAAGTTAAGCAAGCCAAGATCTAATCCTTCATAATGAGATTTGAGAGCTTAACGATGAATGGAGAAGAAAGTACAGCAGAATATTTTGTTAGGGTCGATGAAGTAGTGTTGATGCCTTGAAAATCGCTGCAACAACATCGGGGAAAACCACCTGGTGCGAACCTTAATGCAGCTCCTTTTCCGTTTGGTGTGGTGGCTCTGACTGGAAATAATGGGACCAGTTTCCCAGTGATGAATAAAAAGGGGGTGGATAAATGAGTGGTTTTCTAATAAAATGGTAATGGATGAATGATTTAATCTAAAAGTAAAAATATGAATAACTATCCTATGCCGGGAAATTTCTGTTTTTACTGTAACGTTTGATAATCTTTATCCACAAACAGGCATATAGATGACTCTATTGGTAAACAAAGACATTCAATCATATGATCATTACTTTGTTCAAGTAGTTGAACAAAGTAATCATTAAAACATTATTAAACTTATCCTTTATATATCATTGATACATATATGACTAAAAGAATAACATTCCTTAAACATTCAATAGTGAAAAATATAAGGATTGTTGTTGAAAACACATACATATATCCAATGATAGCAAGAGTAATCAAATGATGATTCACATGAAAGAATGAAACAAGATCATAGGTAATAGTACCATATGTGCTGTGAATCATTCCCGATATCAATCGCATTCAAATTCCTTTTTTCGACTTAGAAATACTTTTACATCAAGGCAATAGTGCACATCCCGTAAAAGCTTTCCTCATTAGAATTTGGAATATTGGCCCAGTATTTATAAAAAATATACTAGAAGCACAATAGTGCAACTTCCAAGTTTGAGTTTTATACAAAAACTGAGGACCCTTTCTAAATGCATGAAAGGGTCTATAAATACTAATTAAACTAACTACAAAAATAAAATGTTATTTAATTGGTACAACTAAATCTTTAATATCTTCTCTACAGCAGGTTTGTTGGTAGTCGGCAGCATGATTCATTGTTTCGGCTGTTCTCCTTTTGATTTGAGTTGGAAGGTTGCAAGCATCGGTTCCAATTCTGAGGGACGACTGAGAGGACAATGGAGTTGAGCTGAGTATGTGGCATCATGTATTTCAGGAATGATACAACCAATCGCATCGGTTAAAAATTTGAGGGCGGCCCTTTGACTGTATGGTTTTACTAAGAAACACCAATAGGTATCCCAAGTTAAACTTTGGATGCCAACGATTAATCTTCCATTCTTCTCCAACTCTTGATTGCATGCTTGCTCCAATGTCTTAGTTGATAGCAATTTTCCTAGGGTGCATTGTGAAATCATGTTAGACAGATAAAGAGTGTTATTGATTAGCTCAATTAAATTACCTGTAGATAATCTACATCTGGAAACCTCTCTCTCTGCTTTCATCAGCTGTGACTTCCATTCTAAGAAAAGGATCTCCATGTGTGATTCTAGGATTTTGGGTAGATTTGTTGCCTGCCCCTCATTGGTGTCTTGCCAAGCAAGAAAGTTTGTCAGAGTCTCGTCGGCCTGTTCCAAATCCTGCCTAGCATCAAATGATTTGTCAACTATTGATGTCGTTATATCACAAAGGGGATCAACCAGAGAAATGTTATGACACAACAGTCTTAACTGTGTAACCAATGCCTTGTTAATTTGTAGCGCTTCAGATTTGAAATCGGTAGGTTGTGGAAGACTCTTGAACTTCTCTACTTGAAGTGACAGCTGAGCGATTTGCTCATCTTTCATTTTCATCATTAGTTCATTCATCGTCTTTAACCTGGCCAATGCTTCGGATAATTATTTCTACTTTTGTATTGCACTTGAGTCTATTCTATGTTTCTCTTCAAGCAATTGCTTATTCAATTGATTGTTTAATTGTTGCTGTGTTGATAATTGCGGTTCCAACTGTTCAATTTTTTGTTGTGCTTCGGACACCTGTGATTGCAACAAAACAATTGCTTGGTCCTTTTCTTTAAGTAGATTACTCACTTCTGATGCCTTGTCCATAGTGGCTGCCGAATAAGCTCCGGCATACTGAGAAAGCTTTGTTAGGTCATCGGAAGGGTCCAACTCTTCTTTCCACACTACATTAGTTGTCTCTGTTTGTGGTGGAAACAGGGAAGATTGATCAAGTCTTCTCCTTTTCCTCTGTCTTTTCACTACAACCCTGTGTTTTGGACTGTAAAAGACATCTAATGGAGGTATGTCGTCCACCTGCAAAATAATTTGATCTGAGGGATTTTTTGGAATCATTTCTAAATCCGTGCTAGGGGGTAGGCCGCTGGTTCCTTCATTCGAAACCTTTGTTGACATTGTATCTTGTCCACTATTACTTTGGGTGTATTGGCACCTTTTGGGCCTTCCAGATTGCTTATAATGGAGTCAAATTGCTGCCATTCTTAGAGTAGTTTAGGATCAATCTGGATATCCACATTTATATTTTCGTTGCCCTTATCCTGCTCCTTTTTCTGCTCTTTCTTCTGCTCTTTCTCTTTTCCTTTCTCTTGCTCTTCCTCTTTTCTTTTCTCGAGAATCTTTGATATAGCAGGAGGTTTGTCAATGATTTGTTGTTCAGGCTCGCTTGATTGTGTTTTCAGGGCAGTAGCTAATAAGTCCAGAGGTAGAGTTTGCAAGCTTTGTTCTTTGAGCTTATTGAATTCTACTAGCCTTTCATCGTTATATCTCATTTTTTCCAGTGCTTGTACCTGGAATAATGACTCTGCCGAAGAAAACAAGTCATCAAAATCATCTTTCTCATGATCAAACCTTGTAAGTTTGGCTTGTTCAAGAATGGTATAGGCAACTTTCCTTGGATCGAATTGCCTATTAGGAATGGTTGCAAGATTAAGCATGTTTATTTTCTCTGCTTCCTTCTCCGCATGCTTGTAGTCATGCAAAGTATAAACACCATATCTCAAAGGAAAAGTAGGCCAAGCCTGCTTTTTTGAAATCCTGAGAGTCTTGGATGTTCCTGCTGTTGTAATTTGATAAGCCAATTCTCGGGCTAACATCTTGTCAAGTATGTACAGAGGAAGGACATGAGGTCTTGCAAGGCTACCAAAAACCCTTATGTATGTGAACTTATCCTCTCCAAACCAGTTTCCTAGAGCAGTTAGGTCAATCTCTGCTTCCGAAGAAATCTTTGGGGCAGGCTTATCAAAAATGGCACGGTAAATAGGTAACATTAAACCATTACATATTTGGTACAAGTGGTCCTTATAGTACGCTTTCCACAGCTTTTGGTTATAAATGTGAATTGGCATGGGGTCTTCTGAAGTCCATCTCCACCCCAGTACAGGAAATTCAGAGTTGAAACAAAGAGTATCTAAAATATAAACACTAAAATAAAATAGAGGAATAGACCTATCGGTCACGCAAGTTTTTTTCTAAACTCAAGAATTGCAGTGGCTAATTTATCTGACAATATATTTCCCCAATCCATTATCTCATTGTTAACTGTCGCTTCCATTAAAGGAACCATTTCAGTAGTGAATTTTGCATAATCATGTAATCCCCAAATTCTACACATCATTGCCCCAACGTAACAAGTAAGGAGAACATAATGAATCTACAGAGTACTTACCTGAAGATTCATGTTTGTGCCTTGCAGGGTTCTGTCTCCACTCCCGAATTGGGGCCGATTCAGTGTCATTCTCACTTGTGAACTTCTCAAGAAATGCTTTATTGTATTTCTTTTGAGGTTCAGGCAAGTGATACATTTTCCTTAAATCATCAGGTTAGAATGAGCCGAAGACCCTTCCGTCGACTGTGCAAAATGTTTTGTTTAAAACAGGGATTTCCTCTACTGCCCATCGCACTACATCTGTGTATGGAAAAAAAATTTCACTAGCTGCTATTTGGTGTAGATATGAGTCAACTAAATCCTTCAGGGAAGCCTCTGATTTTCTAGTTGAATCTGCGGTAGCTTGTACTGATACTATTTTAGGATCCTCTGCTTCAATTAGATTATATATGCTTTGCCAGCTTTTGTTTCCAAGGCCAAGACACGTAGTGTCCGAAATCAATCCCTTTTTGCTTGGTCCTGGATCAGTGGTGGATTGCACTGTTACTACGGGAGCCGCTGCTGCCGCGGATCTCTTGGATTTCTTTCCCATTTGGCTTGAACTTGTTGTTTCGGCGGAGCTCTACGCCAGGAATAAAATGAACGTAATACAGAGAATAGGTGGTGTGAGCCAATATGAAAGAATTATATCAATTAATGAGTAATGAAAGATTAAAATATATTTCCGTAGATACAATCTCAGGGGAGATCTCGGCATAACTACTTCATTAATTGACCGCTTAACCTATCAATCAGTTTAAATACCCATCATATAGTTTATATGCCGAATGATTCATTCAAGCATGGCTTGAGTTTTTTGGCGGATAATCACAAGTAAATCGTTATCGGGAATGGGAAGGCTTTTAATAATAATCTAAAATAATGCATGCAAGCCTTTTAAATCTATTTTGAAACTCGCGCCTTGCTTTATCGAATCACAATCGGAGATGTGCTTGGGTCGTAACCTTTATGTTATTGCAAAATCGCCGATCTCCGATGGCGATACACCTTATCGCATCGGGAGATTTTAAAGGTGTCTTAACATGTGATGCGTTACATCCCCCGATTGCCGATAGTGATATCGCATCGGAGAAATAGTGGGAGGGCCTTTTGTTATATTTGCTTGCCTTTCCCGATAACTGATAGTTATTCACTTTTCGGATCGGGGTAAATCAATGGGTCTTTGCATTATGTTTTCCTTGTTGTTGCGATATGCGATCTTGCGATCGCTTTATCGCAATAATAAAGAATTTTATGTTTATTTCATAAGTCTAATTTCATATTTGTTCAAAAGGTTTATAATATATCGTTTCCTTTGGACCTTTTGATGAAGGATTTTGTAATGATAAGTTGATACCAATTTTATTCACACATCTATGTTTAAAAGGGACCCATTTCATATTATAATTAGAAAGAAAAATTTTATGAAATGGGGGGTTGTTATACAGCACAACAATTGGCAATTCATTAGGAGAAACAGTTATCTCTAAAAAATGTTGAAATACTTAAACTTTCTTTATATAGAAATCTTATTTAAGAGGAGAATTCTAATATAACTAGGTATACATAAATTCTGAATCTAATAATAGCTATTTTGCTATTTTCTTCTCTTGCTAAGATTAAATACATTCTAAGTTTTAAACTAGCCTTAATTGGTTGATAATGATAAACAAAGAAATTTTCCAACTTAGCTTTATAATGACTCCTTTGTCATAGGTAGAGCCTCTGCTGCCAGCAAACATCCATAGTCTTGATAGGGATACCTTTTAACCATTTTAATCGTCCATTATCCCATCCATTTCAGAGTATAATTAAAAGAATGAATCCAAAAATATGCCTTCATATTTTGTATCACTTTTCTTATTTCTTATTTTGCAAAATAAAAAGCTATTGTCCTGGTTTGGTGGCCAGCTATTTGACAATGCCATTCACTGGTTGGAATTTAACTGAACAAGCTGGCTCGTGATGAGACCCCTTGTCTTATAATTATAAGCAATTACCCTGTTTTGGTATGCAGTATTGGTAATGTCAGTTGAACTATTCCCCAATGATCATGGTAAGCAGGCTTGTAATAAGACCCCTTATCTTTTATATCAAATATATTTTATAATTACACTCTAAGTAATCATAAACTTTGATGAATGGGATGAACAATTTTCTCCTTAAGAGAGCATGGATGACAGGGTAAGAGTTTAAGATGCTAAGATTGAATCAGTTTCTGTTTTTATATTGATTACCGTTTTTGGCCATTTGAAAAAATTAAAATGATTTACAGTACTTCTAAATCTCGAGAAGATTTCACAAAAATAAAATGGGGTTTCAGAATCTAAATATACCTAATTTCCTAGAAATTTCCTTTTGTTTAAGGTTTCCATTTTAAAAGTAAATATCAAAACTATTTCTTTTGAGCAACTTTTTCAATATAGCAAAGGCCACTAGAAGATATTTTACAACTTTATTCTCCAATAATCCAAAAATTATGAACGCAAATTTTGCTGAAAATTGAATATTTACAAAAGGAGAAGGGGTTACCTCCTCAATTGAAGATTTTTTTCAAGATAAGGCCATTAACAGGAAGAGAATCTCTCTTACCTGATAGATCTTGCAATATGAAAGTAGAATGGCCTATCTTCTGGTTGATTTGAAATTGTCTGAGCCACATTTTCTGGAACTTAGTGTGTTTTCCTTTATCTTCATGGGCTTTGTCCCAATTTAGAACTAGATCACCAACTTGGAATTGTTTTGAACTGGATGAAGTTGAATAAAAATATGACTTGATAATTTGCTCATGTTTTGCATGTACAATTATGGCCTTTTCCCTTTCTTCTTCTAATTTTAAAATTTGATCATGTCTTAATTGTATAGAAGATGAAGGACTTTCTTCAATAAACTGCACTAGGGCTAGAGATGGAAGTAATAAATTGGTTGGTAGGACTGCTTCATTCCCATATACAAGATTAAATGGAGAAGTACCTATGGAAGCCTTCTGTGTTATTCTGTCAGCCCATAGTGAAAATATCAAAGATTTATGCCAGTTTTTATGGTTTTGCTCAATAGTTCGCTTAATGATTTTGACGAGATTTTTATTGGTGGATTATGCTAAACCATTACCTTGGGGATAGTAATTCGCAGAATATTTCAATTTAAACCCTCTTTTGATAGCGAACTCAAACATAGAATTTCCAGAGAAATAAGATGCATTATCGAAAACAAGAGTGTTTGGGACACCAAACTTGGTAATAATGAATTGATTTATAAACTCTATAACTACTTTAGAGTTTATTGTCTTCAAAGGAATTGCTTCAACCCACTTAGTAAAGTAATCAGTAGCAGCAAGGATATACTTATGTTGTTTGGATGACTGTGGAGTGATTTCCCCAATGATATCCAATCCCCATTGCTCGAAAGGATGTTCAATGTTGACTGGTTGCAAAGGGAAAGATGGTTTTCTGAATAGGGTGGGCCAATAATATCCAGCATGAATGATTTTGTGGGCTATTGTATCAGCTCCAAAATGTCCTCCTGCTGGTCCGTCATGTAGCTCCTGCAAAACTTTTTGCGCTTCAGGTTTTTCTAGGCATCTTAATAAAATTAAATCATAATTCCGCCTAAAAAGTACATCATCTACAATTATGAAGTTTTTAGCTTTTAATTTAATGGCACGTTTGTTTTTGTAGGAAAGATTAAAAGGTGCGTATCCATTTTTAAAATAGAAAATTAAATTTGCATATTGTGATTCAGGATCAGTGATACTTATCTGATTGATTTCTTCAGTGTGTTCTGTAACTTCTGATTCTTGAATGTTGGATGCTCCTGCTAATAATCTGCAAAAACCTTGGCCTCTGACAATCTTTGCTGGCTTGATTTCCAAGTCATATTCTTGTAATGCTATGACCCAATTTTCCCTTTTTTCTCCTAATTCCCTTTGAATTAGTAATTGTCTTACTGTTGAAAAAGGAACTATAATTTTTGTGCGAGCTTTTAAAAGGAAGGGTTTATAGTGTTTGACAGCTTTGTACACAGCAAAGGCTTGCTTTTCAACTTCTGAATAATTAAGTTCAACACCTTGAAGATTCGAACTGTAAAATGAAATTGGTGCCTTCAAGTTTTGATCATTAATCTGAGTCAGCACTGTTGCATAAGACGAGGTGGATGCGAGAGTATACAATATGAAATGATTTGAAAAATTGGGAGTGCTTAAAGCAGGGGAATTAATTATTGATTGTTTGATAGAATGAAATGCCTCTTTTTCTACAGATCCCCATCTAAACACCAAATTTTTCTTAATCATTGTTTACAATGGTAAAATAATATGGGAAAAATCTGGAACGAATCTTTTAACAAAGTTAATTTGACCCAAAAATGACTGCATGGATTTTTTGTTATGAGGGAATGGAATATCAGAAATATCTTTAATTCTATCTGGATCAATGTAAATACCATCTTTGGAAACAATGAAGCCCAAGAGCTTTCCTTGATTAAGAGAAAAAAATGACTTTTTTGGATTGAGCGAGATACCATACCTTCTGCAACATTCAAAGATTTGATTTAAATCATGTAAATGATGAACCATTTTTTTGGAAAATACTGTAATATCATCTAAATAGACAACTACCGTTTTATTGATCAATCCATTGAATTCTATATCCATTGCTCTTTGGAATGTAGCTCCTGCATTGATAAGTCCAAAAGGCATTTTTTGGTAAGCATAAGTTCCCCATTTAGTTCTGAAGGTAGTTTTAAGCCTATCATCACGATGAACCAAAATTTGGTTATACCCTGAAAAACCATCTAAAAAGGACATTAACTCAGAACCAGATACTGAATGGAGTATCTGCTCCATTGTAGGTAATGGGAAGTTATCTTTTTGGCTTGCTTTATTAAGATTTCTGAAATCTATGCAAATCCTGATGTCGCCATTTTTCTTTCTAACAGGCACCATATTGGAGACCCAGTTTGAATGTCGGATAGGAAAAATGATCTTAGCCTTCAAGAGTTTATTTAGTTCGGATTTTATTTGAATCTTTAAGTTAGGATGGATTTTCCTTAACTTCTGTTGGATTGGTTTTTGTTCAGAAAGCATTGGAATAGTATGCTGAATGATCGATGCATCGTATGTTTTTAAATCATCATATTTCCAAGCGAAGACATATTTATTTTTTCGTAATAACCTAATGAATGTTGTTCTTTCTTCCAAAGAAAGTCCTAATCCCAAATTGATTTTTTGAGGGTTTTCCTCACTACCTAGGTTTATCAATTCAAATATTAAAGTGCAAATTTAGAGCTTTGAATTGGTCACCTATTTAAACATGTCTTTAATATCATAGAGATCTTCAAGCTTAACCACTGGCTTTGGTATTGTGTTTTCTTCCTGCTTTTCCTTCATTTGAAGGTCATGATCACTTTCATCAATGATTTTGATCATCGTAGGACTTGTCGGAAGACAAGAAATTTAAAATGTCTTCGTCATGATTGAACACTTGCCAATTGGTGACATTGTCAGGAATTGATGGTCTAAAAATTAACTCTACTGAAAATCTGTCTGGGCTGTAATCTTCGGAAGATAGGAGTTTAGAAGCAACATTAGCTAGCGAGTCTACTGCTGCATTCTGGGATCTAGGGATAGGTGAAATATTGAATGCTAAAAATTGAGATATGAGTTCCTGCACCAAAGACTGATATTGTTTGAGATGACTAGAAAGACAATGAATTGTATTTCTAACTTGTTTTATGACAATTTCTGAATCACCAAACACTTTCAAATATTGAACTTTAAGACCAATAGCTTTATATAGTCTTTGAACTAAGGCCTCATACTTAGCTGTATTATTTGTGCATTCAAATTCCAATCTACACGATAACATAGTTTTTTCTCCTTCAGGGTTAACGAAAATACACCCTGCTCCTGCACCTTCACTAGATTTAGACCCATCAAAGTACAGTGACGAAAATAAAGAATTATCAAAAATTTTATTTATAGTTTTCTCAACAATATTGACACATCTTGATCTATCAGTTTGTGAAAATTTTTCAATTTGGGATGTGAAATTATGCATTGAGAAAGGAGATGGTTGGGCAATGAAATTGCCAAAGAATGATTCAGAAGAGTAATTCCCCAAAATATTATTATTAAATGCTATTGCTTTATTCTCCTGTTCAAATTCAGTGACAGTATGGGTCATATGTTTCTCCCGATCAATTTTGATTTGATTTGGCTTTCCTTTATAGGGTAGCCACATATGGGACCAATCGGTAGAAATATAACCGTGGAGTTTCTCAGACCAATCCCTACTCAAGATTAAACCATAAAATTCAGGTATATCGACAATTAGAATATCAACTCTTCGAACCATTCATGGATCAGCTGATAACCTGATAGTTACAGAGTTGATTTCCCCTAAAACCTGAACCTTGTTTCTATCCAACTGTACAATATGAATTGCAGACTTTTGGGGTTCAATGTTCAGTTTGGAACAAACTGAAGCTGGAATTATGTTAGAGGATGCCCCTGAGTCAATCAAACAGTTGTGTAGATTTCGATTATAGATCTCATAGGTCAAGAGGAAATGGGGAGTATGGGAATTTGATCTGTCTCCGATTAAAATTGTATCAATAGCTTCAATTCTACCAGAAGGTGATTGACCTGATTCATTCGTAGCTTTAGAGATCACATCATTAGGAAGAGGTGAAGAAGGTACTGCATTTAGTTCTTTAAGAAGTAATTTCTGCTGATGTTTGAGTTTGCTAAGTTCAAACATAATAATGTTTGCCTTTGTCTTCTTCATATCATCAATAATATTGTAATCCATTGAATCTGATACTACCAACGTCTTAGATGTTGAAGGTAAATTTGAGGATGATGGTTGATTTTGGTGTGTTGTTGCCACCGATTTCTTTGTGGGCACATTTTCTTTTGTAGTAGTGGTACCTGCACTCCTTTTCTTCGAAATTGACTGAACAGGTTCAGGAGTACCTTTACTCTTGGTAGTCACAGGGAAAGCTTCTTGTTCATTTTCTATATCGGAGTTGGGTTAAATAAAGTCCCACATTCCATGGCATTCGACAACCTCCTCTTCTTCAGGTTCGTCGGATGGTAAAACTGTTTCATCTTCTTCTTCTTCTTCAGGATCTGAGTCTGCATTAGATATAACATTTGGTGGTTTTGACTCAGGTTTCTTAAAATTTCTAAATGGCTTCATTGTTGAAGTTTTTGCTACTTGTTTTTCGATTTCAACCATTTCATTTGACATTGTTTTGAGGACCTTTTGTAGACCCTCCATATCGTATGGATCTTTAGGGGTTTTCTTCTTTGAATCATCTTTAGAAGAAACTTTTTTGGATTTTCTATCTTCAAGAGAAGCTTTCTTTTCTAAAGCAATAATGTGTTTCTCTACAACAAGTGCTTCTTTCATGTTTTCAGCTAAAGTTGGTTTTGCAGCTCTATCTACAAAAATGGCTATATTTGAAGGTAGGGCTGTTATATACCACTCGCTTCTGATTTGCTCACTTGGCTTGGAGTCGGTTGGAATCTTATTCAAGAGTTTATTGAATCGGGAGTTGAATTCCTTGATAGGTTCTCTAGATTCTATCCTAAGATTTGAAATATCATTAATTAATGTCGCTAAAGATCTATCATCGCCATATTTAGTGAGAAACTGCTCTTGAAAAATATTCCAGCTGGTAATGGATCCAGAGGGTAGGGAAAAATACCAAGACCCAGCTGATCCTTGTAAAGTATAGGGGAAAAGCCTAATGACAACAGCTTCTTCTGTTACTCCTTTTAGATTAACTGATAACATGAAATTGTTAATATGTTCTTCGGCTAATGTTCCAGCATCTGGATTAAATTTCAGCAACCATTTCTCAGGATAATCAGGTAATGGATGTAATGGTGCAGGCATAGTGACCGCACCAGGACTATTCCATGGATTCTGAGCCATCGTAGAACTAATAACATTTGCCGATGAAATTCCAGGTGTTTGTGGAGGAGTTGGTATTGAAGATTGAATAGGTTGGGATGTTGAAGTTGGTGATCCCTGCTGAACAACAATGTGTAACGGGGGAGTGGATGTTTGACTTCACACTGGAGAAGATGAAATGGAGGATGATGAAGAAAAGGTCGCATTGTCAGATCCTTCAGTGTTATTTTTAGCCTTTTTCCTTTTCGGTAAAGGCAACTCAGTAGGTTCAATACCAAGCTTTCCGTTTTGAAGTCTGGTGATAGGGTGAGGTAGATTGAATTGCAAAGTCTCACTACCTTGAGATACTTCAGATTTCTGTGGTAATATCGAAAAGCCTTGAATTTTCTGGATGAGTGACTGAACTTTAGGAGACTCAAGATTTAATTGTTTTGGAGTATGACGGGATTGAGCGGTGGTAGTTGATTCCTCTCCTTCTCGTTTGAATACTGGTGTTCCAGAATGCAAACGGGATGTCCAAGGTGAGGTGGAGGGAGATTTACTCTCAGAATGGTCTATAGGTTTTGATTTACTCACCATTAATAGTTCATGCCCTCCTTCTAGCGCCAAAAATGTTGATGCCTCGAAAATCGCTGCAACAACATCGGGGAAAACCACCCGGTCCGGACCTTAATGCAGCTCCGTTTCCATTTGGTGTGGTGGCCCCAACTAGAAATGATGGGACCAGTTTCCAAATGATGAATAAAAAGGGGATGGATAAATGAGTGGTTTTCTAATAAAATGGTAATGGATGAATGATTTAATCTAAAAGTAAAAATATGAATAACTATCCTATCCCGAGAAATTTCTATTTCTAAGTGCAACGTTTGATAATCTCTATTCACAATTAAGCATATAGATGACTCTATTTGATAAACAAAGACATTCATTCATATAATAATTACTTTGTTCAAATAGTTGAACAAAGTAATCAATAAAACATTGTTACACTTATCCTTAATATATCACCGATACATATATGACTAAAAGAATAACATCCCTTAAACATCCAATAGTGAAAAATATAAGGAATTCTGTTGAAAACACATACATATATTCAATGATAGCAAGAGTAATCAAATCATGATTCACATAAAAGAATGAAACTAGATCATAGATAGTAGTACCATATGTGCTGTAAATCATTCCCGATATCAATCGCAATTTGAATTCCTTTTTCCATCTCAGAGATACTTTCATATCAAGGTAATAGTGCACATCCCATAAAAGTTTTCTTCGTTAGAATTTGGAATAATGGCCTAGTCTTTATAAAAAATATACCGGAAGCACAATAATGCAACTTCCAGGTTTGAGTCTTATACAAAAACTGAGGACCCTTTCTAAATGCATGAAAGTGTCTATAAATACTAATTAAACTAACTAACTACAAAAATAAAATGCTATTTAATTGGTACAACTAAATATTGAATATCTTCTCCACTGTAGGTTTGTTGGTAGTCGGTAGCATGATTCATCATTTCAGTTGATCTCCCTTTGATCTGAGTTGACAGATTGCAAGCATCAGTTCCAATTCTGGAGGGCGCTGAGATGAGAATGGAGCTAAGCTGAGTATGCGGCATCATGTATTTCGGGGATGATACAACCGATCGCAGCGGTTAAACACTTGAGGGCGGCCCTATGACTGTATGGTTTTATTAAGAACAACCAATAGGTGTCCCAAGTTAAACTTTGGATGCCTGCAATTAACCTTCCATTCTTCTCCAACTATTGATTGCATGCTTGCTCCAATGTCTTAGCTGACAGCAATTTACCTAGGGTACATTGTGAAATCATATTAGACAGATAGAGAGTGTTATTGATTAACTCAATTAAGTTACTTGTAGATAATCTACATCTGGAAACTTCTCTCTCTGCTTTCATCAGCTGTGACTGCCATTCTAAGAATAGGATCTCCTTGTGTGATTCTAGGATTTTGGGTAGATTTGTTGCCTGTCCCTCATTGGTGTCTTGCTAAGCAAGAAAATTTGTCAGGGTCTCGTCGGCCTGCTCCAAATCCTGTCTAGCATCAACTAATTTGTCAACTATTGATGCCGTTATATCACAAAGGGGCTCAACCTGAGAAATATTATGACATAACAGTCTTAACTGTGTCACCAATGCCTTGTTAATTTGTAGCGCTTCTGCTATGAAATCGACAGGTTGTGGAAGACTCTTGAACTTCTCTATTTGGAGTGATAGCTGAGCGATTTGCTCATCTTTCATTTTCGCCATTAGTTCATTCATCGTCTTTAACCTTGCCAGTGCTTCTGATAATTCTTTCTACTTTTGTATTGCGCTTGAGTCTATTCTTTGTTTTTCTTCAAGCAACTGCTTATTCAACTGATTGTTTAATTGCTGCTGTGTTGATAATTGTTGTTCCAACTGTTCAACTTTCTGTTGTGCTTCGGACAGCTGTGTTTGCAATAAAACAATTGCTTGGTCTTTTTCTTTAAGTAGATTACTCACTTTCGATGCCTTGTCCACAGTGGCTGCTGAATAAGCTCTGGCATACTAAGAAAGCTTCGTTAGGTCATCGGAAGGGTGAAACTCTTCTTTCAGAACTACATTAGTTGTTTCTGTTTGCTCTCGAAACAGGGAAGGTTGATCAAGTCTTCTCCTTTTCCGCTGTCTTTTCATTACAACCCTATGTTTTGGATTGTAAATGACATCTAATGGAGGTATGTCCTCTACCTGCAAAATGATTTGATCAGAGGGACCTTTTGGAATTATTTCTAAATTCGTGCTAGGGGGTAGGTCACTGGTTCCTTCATTCGGAACCTTTGTTGACGCTGTATCTTGTGTATCTGTTGTTTTGAGTGTATCAACACCTTTTGGACCTTCCAGATTTCTTATAATGGAGTCAAATTATTGCCATTCTTGGAGTAGTTTCAGATCAATCTGGGTATCCACATTGATGTTTTCACTGCCCTTATCCTGCTCCTTTTTCTACTCTTCCTCGTGCTCTTTCTCCTGTACTTTCTCCTGCTCTTTCTCTTTATCTTTCTCGAGAATCTTTGATGCAGCAGGAGGTTTGTTGATGAGTTTCTGTTCAGGCTCGCTTGATTGTGTTGTCGGGGCAATAGCTAATAAATCCAGAGGCAGAGTTTGTAACCTATGTTCTCTGAGTTTATTGAATTCTACTAGCCCTTCATTGTTATATCTCATTTTAGCCAGTGCTTGGACCTGGAATAATGACTCTTCCGAAGAAAATAAGTCATCAAAATCATCTTCCTTATGATCAAACCTTGTGAGTTTGGCCTGTTCAAGCACATTGTAGATGAATTTCCTTGGGTCAAATTGCCTATTAGGAATGGTAGCAAGATTTAGCATGTTTATTTTCTTTGCTTCTTTCTCCGCATGCTTGTAGTCGTGCAAAGTATAAACACCGCATCTAAGAGGAAAAGTAGGCCAAGCCTGCTTTTTTGAAATCCTCAGAGTCTTGGATGTCCCTGAGGACGTAATTTGAAAGGCTAATTCTCAGGCAAACAACTTGTCGGGTATGTATAGAGGAAGGACATGAGGCCTAGCAAGGCTAAAAAAAACACTTATGTATGTGAATTTATCCTCCCCAAACCAGTTTCTTGGAGCGGTTAGGTCAATCTCTGCTTGTGAAGAAATCTTCGGGGTAGGCTTGTCAAAAATGGCATAGTGAATAGGCAACGTAAAACCATTACAAATTTGATACAGGTGGTCCTTATAGTGTGCTTTCCACAGCTTTTGGTGATAAATGTGAATTGGCATGGGGTCTTCTGGAGTCCATCTCCACCCTAGTACAGGAAATTTAGAGTTGAAATAAAGAGTATCTAAAATATAAGCACTAAAATAAAATGGAGGAATAGACCTATCGGTCACGTGAGTTTTATTTCTAAACTCAAGAATAGCAGTGGCTAACTTATCTGACATTATATTTCCCCAATCCATTATCTCACTATTAACTGCTGCTTCCATTAAAGGAACCATTTCAATCGTGAATTTTGAAGAATCATGTAATCCGCAAATCCTACACATCATTGTCCCGGTGTAACAGTAAGGAGGACATAATGAATCTACAGAGTACTTACCTGAAGATTCATGTTTATGCCTTGTGGGGTTCTGTCTCCATTCCCAAATTGGGGCTAATTCAGTTTCATTCTCACTTGTGAACTTCTCTAGGAATTCTTTATTGTATTTCTTTTGTGGTTTGGGAAAGTGATACATTTTTCTTAAATCATCAGGTATGAATGAGCCGAAGACTCTTCCGTCAACTGTGCAGAATTTTCTTTTCGTAATAGGGATTTCCTCTACTGCCCATCGCACTACATCTGTATACGGAAGAATTTTTTCTCGAGCTGCTATTCGGTGGTAGATATGAGTCAGCTAAGTCTTTCAGGGAAGCCTCTAACTTTCTAGTTGAATCTGCGGTAGCTTGCACTGATACCGTTTCAGGCTCTTCAGCTTCAATTAGATTATATATGCTTTGCGAGCTTGTGTTGCCGAGGCCAAGACAAGTAGTGTCTGAAATCAATCCCTTCTTGCTTGGTCCTGGATCAGTGGTAGATTGCCCTGTTACTGCGGGAGCTGAAGCTGCCACAAATCTGTTGGATTTCTTCCCCATTTGGCTTGAATTTGTTGCTTCGGCAGAGCTCTGCGCAAGGAATAAAATGAACGTAATACAGAGAATAGGTGGTGTGAGCAAATATGAAAGAGTTATATCAATTAACGAATAATGAAGGATTAATACTGCCGCAGATACAATCTCAGGGGAGATCTCGGCATAACTGCTTCATTAATTGGCCACTTTAACATATCAATCATTTTAAATACCCATCATATCGTTCATACGCCGAATGATTCATTCAAGCGTGGATTGATTTTTTGGCGGATAATCACAAGTAAATCACTATCGGGAATAGGAAGGCTTTTAATAATAATCTAAAATAATACATGCAAGCCTTTTCAATCTATTTTGAAACTCGCACCTTGCTTTATCGGATCACAATCGGAGAAATGCTTGAGTAGTAATATTTGTGTCATTGCAAAATCCCCGATCCCCGATGGCAATACACCTTATCGCATTGGGAGTTTTTAAAGGTGTCTTTAATGTGTGGTGCGCTACATTCCCCGATTGCCGATAGCGATATCACATCAGAGAAATAGTGGGAGGGCCTTTTGTTATACTTGCTTTTCCTTTCCCGATAACCGATAGTTATTCACTTTTCGGATCGGGGTAAATCAATGGGTCTTTGCATTATGTATTCCTTGTTGTTGCGATATGAGATCTTACGATCGCTTTATCACAATAATAAAGAATTATACATTTATTTCATAAGACCGAATTAGATTTGTTCAAAAGGTTTATAATATATTGTTTCTTTTAGACCTTTTGATGAAGGATGAGTTGATACCAATTTTATTCACACATCTATATTTAAAAGGGACCCATTTCATATTATAGTTAAAAAGAAAAATTTTATGAAATGGGGGTTGTTGTATAGCACAACAATTGGCGATTCACTGGGAGAAACAGTTATCTCTGAAAAATGTTGAAATACTTAAACTTTCTTTATATATAAATCTTATCTAAGAGGAGAATTCTAATATAACTAGGTATACATAAATTCTAAATCTAATGATAGCTATTTTTGCTAGTTTCTTCTCTTGTTAAAATTAAATACATTCTAAGTTTTAAATTAGCATTTATTGGTTGATAATGATAAAACAAAGAACCTTTCCAACTTAGATTTATAATGACTCCTTTGTCATAGGTAGAGCCTCTGCTGCTAGCAAACGTTTATAGTCTCGACAGGGATACCTTTTGACCATTTAATTGTCCATTATCCCATCCATTTCAAAGTATAATTAAAAGAATGAATCCAAAAATATTCCTTCATATTTTGTATTTCTTTTTCTTCTTCATTATTTTGCAAGATAAAAAGCCATTGTTTTGGTTTGGTGGCCAGCTGTTTGACAATGCCATTCACTGGTTGTAATTTAACTGAACAAGCTGGCTCGTGATGAGACCCCTTGTATTATAATTATAAGCCATTACCCTGTTTTGGTATGCAGTATTGCTAATGTTGGATGACAGGGTAAGAGTTGAAGATGCTAAGATTGAATCAGTTTCTCTTTTTATATTGATTACCATTTTTGGCCATTTGAAAACATTAAAATGATTTACAGTACTTCTAAATCTCGAAAAGATTTCACAAAAATAAAATGGGGTTTCAGAATCTAAATATACCTAATTTCCTAGAAATTTTCCTTTTGTTTAAGGTTTCCATTTTAAAAGTAATATCAAAACATATTTTTTTGAGCAACTTTTTCAATATAGCAAAGGCCAATGGAAGATATCTTACAACTTTATTCTCCAATAATCCTAAAAATTATGAACACAAATTTTGCTGAAAATTGAATGTTTACAAAAGGAGAAGGGGTTACCTCCTCAATTGATTTTTTTTTTCAAGATAATGCCATTAACAGGAAGAGAATCTCTCTTACCTGATAGATCTTGCAATATGAAAGTAGAATGGCCTATCTTTTGGTTGATTTGAAATGGTTCGAGCCACATTTTATGGAACTTACTGTGTTTTCCTTTATCTTCATGGGCTTTGTCCCATTTCAGAACTAGATCACCAACTTGTAATTGTTTTGAACTGGATGAAGTTGAATCAAAAGATGACTTGATAATTTGCTGATGTTTTGCATGTACAATTCCAACCTTTTCCCTTTCTTCTTCTAATTTTAAAATTTGATCATGTCTTAGTTGTATAGAAGATGAGGGACTTTCTTCAATAAATTGCACTAGGGCTAAAGATGGAAGTAATAAATTGGTTGGTAGGACTGCTTCCTTCCCATATAAAAGATTAAATGGAGAAGTACCTATGGAAGCCTTCTGTGTTATTCTGTCAGCCCATAGTGCAAATATCAAAGATTTATGCCAGTTTTTATGATTATGCTCAATAGTTCGCTTAATGATTTTGACGAGATTTTTATTGGTGGATTCTGCTAAACCATTACCTTAGGGATAGTAATTCGTAGAATATTTCAATTTAAACCCTCTTTTGATAGCGAACTCAAACATAGAATTTCCAGAAAAATAAGATGCATTATTGAAAACAAGAGTTTTTGGGACACCAAACCTGGTAATAATGAATTGATCTATAAACTCTATAATTACTTCAGAGTTTGTTGTCTTCAGAGGAATTTCTTCAACCCACTTAATAAAGTAATCAGTAGCAGTAAGGATATACTTATATTGTTTGGATGACTGTGGAGTGATTTCCCCAATGTTATCCAATCCCCATTGCTCGAAAGGCTGTTCAATGTTGACTGGTTGCAAAGGGAAAGTTGGTTTTATTTGTTTTCCACTAGAGATTTGACAACTTCAGCATTTACTTACGTATTCGTGAGTATCTCTGAATAGGGTGGGCAATAATATTATGCATGAATGATTTTGTGGGCTGTTGTATCAGCTCCAAAATTTCCTCCTACTGGTCCGTCATGTAGCTCCTGCAAAACTTTTTGCGCTTTAGGTTTTTCTAGGCATCTTAATAAAATTGAATCATAATTCCGCCTAAAAAGTACATCATCTACAATTATGTAGTTTTTAGCTTTTAATCTAATGTCACGTTTGTTTTTGTAGGAAAGATTAGAAGGTGCGTATCCATTTTTTAAATAGAAAATTAAATCTGCATATTGTGATTCATGATCAGTGATACTTATCTGATTGATTTCTTCAGTGTGTTCTGTGCCTTCTAATTCTTGAATGTTGGATGCTCCTTCTTGTAATGCTGTGACCCAATTTGCCCTTTTTTCTCCTAATTCCCTTTGAATTAGTAATTGTCTTACTGCTGAAAAAGGAACTATAATTTTTGTGCGAGCTTTTAAAAGGAAGGGTTTATAATATTTGACAGCTTTGTACACAGCAAAGGCTTGCTTTTCAACTTCTGAATAATTAAGTTCAACACTTTGAAGATTCGAACTGTAAAATGAAATTGGTGCCTCCAAGTTTTGATCATTAATCTGAGTCAGCACTGCTGCATAAGAAGAGGTGGATGCGAGAGTATACAACATGAAATGATTTTAAAAATTGGGAGTGCTTAAAGCAGGGGCATTAATTATTGATTGTTTGCTAGAATCAAATGCCTCTTTTTCTATAGATCCCCATCTAAACACCGAATTTTTCCTAATCATTGTTTGCAATGGTAAAATAATCTGGGAAAAATCTAGAACGAATCTTTTAACAAAGTTAATTTGACCCAAAAATGACTGCATGGATTTTTTGTTATGAGGGAATGGAATATCAGAAATCTCTTTAATTCTATCTGGATCAATATAAATACCATATTTGGAAACAATGAATCCCAAGAGATTTCCTTGATTAAGAGCAAAAAGTGACTTTTTGGATTGAGTGAGATACCATACCTTCTGCAACGTTCAAAGATTTGATTTAAATCATGTAAATGATTAGACCTTTTCTTGGAAAATACTGTAATATAATCTAAATAGACAACTACCATTTTATTGATCAATCCTTTGAATGCTATATCCATTTCTCTTTGGAATGTAGCTCCTGCATTGATAAGTCCAAAAGACATTTTTTGGTAAGCATAAGTTCCCCATTTAGTTCTGAAGGTAGTTTTAAGCCTATCATCACGATGAACCAAAATCTGGTTAAACCCTGAAAAACCAGTTACTGAATGGAGTATCTGCTCCATGGTAGGTAATGGAATGTTATTTTTTTGGCTTGCTTTATTAATATTTCTGAAATCTATGCAAATCCTGATGTCGCCATTTTTCTTTGTAACAGGCACCATATTGGAGACCCAGTTTGAATGTCGGACAGGAAAAATGATCTTAGCCTTCAAGATTCTATTTAGTTCGGATTTTATTTGAATCTCTAAGTTAGGATGGATTTTCCTTAACTTCTGTTGGACTGGTTCTTGCTCAGAAAGCATTGGAATAGTATGCTGAATGATCGATGCATCGTATGTTTTTAAATCATCATATTTCTAAGCGAAGACATATTTATTTTTTCGTAATAACATAATGAATGTTGTTCTTTATTCCAAAGAAAGTCCTAATTCCAAATTGATTTTTTGAGGGTTTTCCTCAGTACCTAGGTTTATCAATTCAAATCTTAAAATGGAACTTTGGAGCTTTGAATTGGTCACCTGTTTAAACCTGTCTTTAATATCATAGAGATCTTCAAGCTTAACCATTGGTTTTGGTATTGAGTTTTCTTCCTGCTTTTCCTTCATTTGAAGGTCATGATCACTTTCATAAATGATTTGATCATCGTAGGACTTGTCGGAAGACAAGAAATTTAAAATGTCTTCGTCATGATTGAACACTCACTAATTGGTGACATTGTCAGGAATTGATGGTTTAAAAATTAACTCTACTGAAAATCTGTATGGGCTGTAATCTTCAGAAGATAGGAGTTTAGATGAAACATTAGCTAGCAAGTCTGCTGCTGCATTTTGGGATCTAGGGATAGGAGAAATATTGAATGCTAAAAATTGAGCTATGAGTTCCTGCACCAAATATTGATAGTGTTTGAGATGACTAGAAAGACAATGAATTGTATTTCTAACTTGAACTAAGGCCTCATACTCAACTGTATTATTTGTGCATTCAAATTCCAATCTACACGATAACATAGTTTTTTCTCCTTCAGGGCTAACTAAAATACGCCCTGCTCCTGCACCTTCACTAGATTTAGACCCATCAAAGTACAGTGACCAAAATAAAGAATTATCAACAATTTTATTTACAGTTTTCTCAGCAATATTGACACATCTTGATCTATCAGTTTGTGAAAAATTTTCAATTTGGGATGTGAAATTATTCACTAAGAAAGGAGATGGTTGGGCAGTGTAATTGCCAAAGAATGATTTGGAAGAGTAATTCCCCAAAATATTATTATTAAATGCTATTGGTTGGTTCTCCTATTCAAATTCAGTGACAGTATGGGTCATATGTTTCTCCCGATCGATTTTGATTTGATTTGGCTTTCCTTTATAGGGTAGCCACATATGGGACCAATCGGTAGAAATATAACCGTTGAGTTTCTCAAACCAATCCCTACTCAAGATTAAACCATAAAATTCAAGTATATCGGCAATTAAAATATCAATTCTCTGAACCACTCGTGGATCAGCTGATAACCTGATAGTTACAGAGTTGATTTCCCTAAAACCTAGACCTTGGTTCTATCCAACTGTACAATATGAATTGCAGACTTTTGGGGTTCAATGTTCAGTTCGGAACAAATTGAAGCTAGCATTATGTTAGAGGATGCCCCTGAGTCAATCAAACAGTTGTGTAGATTTCGATTATAGATCTCATAGATCAAGAGGAAAGGGGGAGTATGGGAATTTGATCTGTATCCGATTAAAATTTTATCAGTAGCTTCAATTCTACTAGAAGGCAATTGACCTGAATCATTGGCAGCTTTAGCACTAGGAAGAGGTGAAGAAGGTACTGCATTTAGTTCTTTAAGAAGTAATTTCTGCTGATGTTTGAGTTTGCTAAGTTCAAACATAGTAATGTTTGCCTTTGTCTTCTTCATATCATCAATAATATTATAATCCATCAAATCCGATACTACCAACGTCTTAGATGTTGAAGGTATATTTGAGGATGATGGTTGATTTTGGGGTGTTGTTGCCGCCGATTTCTTTGTGGGCACCTTTTCCTTTGCAGTAGTGGTACCTGCACTCCTTTTCTCTGAAATTGACTGAACAGGTTTAGGCGTACCTTTACTCCTGGTAGTCACAGGAAAAGCTTCTTATTCATTTTCTGTATCGGAGTTGGGTAAAATGAAGTCCCACATTCCATGGCATTCGACAACTTCCTCTTCTTCGGGTTCGTCAGATGGTAAAACTGTTTCATCTTCTTCTTCCTCTTCAGGATCTGAGTCTGCATTAGATATAACATTTGGTGGTTTTGACTCAGGTTTCTTAAAATTCCTAAATGGCTTTTTTGTTGAAGTTTCTGCTACTTGTTTTTTGATTTCAACCATTTCATTTGACGTTGTTTTGAGGACCTTTTGTAGACCCTCCATATCATATGGATCTTTAGGGGTTTTCTTCTTTGAATCATCTTTAAAAGAAACTTTTTTGGATTTCCTATCTTCAAGAGCAGCTTTCTTTTCTAAAGCAATAATGCGTTTCTCTATAGCAAGTGCTTCTTTCATGTTTTCGGCCAAAGTTGGTTTCGCAGCCCTATCTACAAAAATGGCTATATTTGAAGGTAGGGCTGTTATATACCACTCGCTTCTGATTTGCTCACATGGCTTGGAGTCGGTCGGGATCTTATTCAAGAGTTTATTGAATCGGGAGTTAAACTCCTTAATAGGTTCTCTAGATTCAATCCTTAGATTCGAAAGATCATTAATTAGTGTCGCTAAAGATTTATCATTGCCATACTTAGTGAGAAACTGCTCCTGAAAGATGTTCCAGCTGGTAATGGATCCAGAGGGTAAGGAAAAATACCAAGACCCAGCTGATCCTTGCAAAGTGTAAGGGAAAAGCCTAACGACAACTTCTTCTTCTGTTAATCCTTTTAGGTTAACTGATAACATGAAATTGTTAATATGTTCTTCGGCTAATGTTCCAGCATTTGGATTAAATTTCGGTAACCATTTCTCAAGATAATCAGGTAATGGATGTAATGGTGCAGGCATACTGACCGCACCAGGATTATTCCATGGATTCTGAGCCATCTTAGAAGTAACAACAATTGCCGATGAAGTTCCAGGTGTTTGGCGAGGAGTTGGTATTGAAGATTGAATAGGTTGTGATGTTGAAGTTGGTGATCCCTGCTGAACAACAATATGTAATGGGGGAGTGGATGTTTGACTTCGCACTGGAGAAGATGAGATGGAAGATGATGAAGAAAATGTCTCACTATCAGATCCTTCAGTGTTCTTTTTAGCCTTTTTCCTTTTTGGTAAAGGCAACTCAGTTGGTTCAATACCGATTTTTCCGCTTTGAAGTCTGGTGAGAGGGTGAGGTAGATTGAATTGCGAAGTCTCACTGCCTTGAGATACTTCAGATTTCTGTGGTGTTATCGAAAAGCCTTGAAGTTTCTGGATGAGAGACTGAACTTCAGGAGACTCAGGACTTAATTGTTCTAGAGTATGATGGGATTGAGCAGTGGTAGTTGATTCCCCTTATTCTCGTTTGGATATTGGTGTTCCAGAATGCAAACGGGAGGTCCGAGGTGAGGTGGAGGGAGATTTACTCTCAGAATGGTCTATAGATTTTGATTTACTCGCCATTCATAGTTCAGGCCCTCCTTGTAGTGCCAAAAATGTTGATGCCTCAAAAATCGTTGCAACAACATCGGGGAAAACCACTCGGTCCGGACCTTAATGCAGCTCCTTTTCCGTTTGGTGTGGTGGCTCCGGCTGGAGATAATGGGACTAGTTTCCCAATGATGAATAAAAAGGGGATGGATGAGTGATGGTTTTCTAATAAAATGGTAATGAATGAATGATTTAATCTAAAAAGTGAAAATATGAATAACTATTCTATCTCGGGAAATTTCTATTCCTAAGGGCAACATTTGATAATCTTTGTTCACAAATAAGCATATAGATGACTCTATTTGATAAACAAAGACATTCATTCATATAATAATTGCTTTTTTCAAATAGTTGAACAAAGTAATTAATAAAACATTGTTACACTTGTATTTTATATATTACTGATACATGTACTAAAAGAAAAGCATCCTGTAAACATCCAATAGTGGAAAATATAAAGAATGTTGTTGAAACACATGCATATATTCAATAATAGCAAGAGTAATCAAATAACAATTCACATAAAAAGAATGAATTCAAAACATAGATAGTAGTACCATATGTGCTGCAAATCATTCCCAATATGAATCACAATTTGAATTCCTTCTTTCAACTCAGAGATACTGTCATATAAAGGTAGTAGTGCACATCCACATAAAAGCTTCGTTGTCAAAAATTGGAATAATTGGCCCAGTCTTTATAAAAAATATACCTAAAGTACAATAGTGCAACTTCAGATTTGAGTCTTATACAAAAACTGAGGACCCTTTCTAAATGCATGAAAGGGTCTATAAATACTTAATTAAACTAACTAACTACAAAAATAAAATGATATTTAATTGGTACAACTGGATCTTGAATATCTTCTCCATGGCAATTTGGTAGTTGGTAGCATGATTCATCACTTTGGTTGTTTTCCCTTTGATCTGAGTTGGCATATCGCTAGCATCGGTTCCACTTCTTGAGGACGGCTGAGACGAGAATGGAGCTAAGACGAGTATGTGGCATCGTATATATTGGGAATGATACACCCAATTGCATCTGTTAGACACTTGAGGGCGGCTCTCTAGTTGTATGGTTTTACTAGGAACAACCAATAGGTGTCCCAGGTTAAACTTTGAATACCTGTAATTAACCTTCCATTCTTTTCTAGCTCCTAATAACATGATTGCTCCAATGTTTTAGCCGATAGCAATTTATCTAGTGTACATTGCGAAATCATATTAGATAAATAGAGAGTATTGCTAATTAATTCAATCAAATTACTTGTGGACAATTTGCATCTAGAAACTTCTCTCTCTGCCTTCATCAATTGGGACTGCCATTACAAGAATAGGATTTCTTTATGTGATTCTAGGATTTTACGCAAATTTTCTCCCTGTCCCTCACTGGTGTCTTGCCAAGTAAGAAAATCTATTAAGGTCTCATCTACCTGCTCTAAGTCCTGTCTAGCATCGACTGATTTATCGATTATTGATGTTGTTATGTCACAAAGGGGCTCAACTTGAGAAATTTTATGACACAATAGTCTTATTTGTGTTACCAGTTCCTTATTAATCTATAGCGCTTTTGTTCTGAAATTGGCAGGCTGCGGAAGACTCTTGAACTTCTCTATTTGAAGTGATAATTGAGCAATTTTCTCATATTTTGTCTTCACCATTAGTTCATTCATCGTCTTCAATTTTACCAACGCTTCCGATAATTCTTTCTGCCTTTGAATTGCACTTGAATCTACCCTGTGTTTTTCTTCAAGTAGCTGCTTATTCAATTGATTATTTAACTGCTGCTGAGTTGACAATTGCTGTTCTAATTGTTCAAATTTCTGTTGTGCCTCCGATAGTTGTGTTTGTAAAACAATAATTGCATGGTCTTTTTCTTTTAGCAAATTACTCACTTCCAATGCCTTTTCAATGGTGGCCGCTGAATAGGCTCCGACATACTGGGACAGCTTTGTTAGGTCATCAGAAGGATCGGACTCCTCTTTCCAAGCTATGATGGTTGTCTCTGTTTGTTCGGGAAACAAGGAAGGTTGATCAATCCTTCTCCTTTTCCGCTGTTACTTTACTATGGCCCTGTGTTTTGGGCTGTAAAAGACATCCAATGGAGGTATATCCTCCACTTGCAAAATGATTTGATCTGAAGGATCTTTCATAATTATTTCTAAGTCTGTACTAGGGGGTAGGCCGCTGGTTCCTTCACTTGGAACCTTTTTTGACACTGTATCCTGTGTATTTATCACTTTGGGTGTATTGGTATCTTTTGAGCTTTCCGGATTGCTTATGATGGAGTCAAATTGCTGCCATTCTTGGAGTAATTTCAGATCAATCTGGGTATCGACATTCACATCCTTGTTGCTCTTATCATACTTCTTTTCCTATTCCTCCTCATGTATTTTCTCTTGGTCTTTCCTTTGTGCTTCCTCCTATTCTTTCCTCTGTACTTCCTCCTGCTCTTTTCTTTGGACTTCTTCAAAAAATTTGATGTAGCAGGAGGTTCGTCAGTAAGTCGCTGTTCAGGCTCGCTTGATTGTGTCATTGGGGTAGTAAATCTAGAGGCAGAGTTTGCAACCTCTGCTCTCTAATTTGTTGAATTACACTAACCCTTCATCATGATATCTCATTTTAGCTAGTGTTTGAATCTGAAATAATGACTCCGCCGAGGAAAATAGGTCATCAAACTCGTCTTCTTTATGCTCAAACTTTGTGATTTTTGCCTGTTCAAGTACATTATAGAGGATTTTCCTTGGATCAAATCGTCTATTAGGAAGAGTGGCGAGATTCAGTATATTTATCTTTTCTGCTCTTTCTTTGCATGCTTATAGTCGTGCAGAGTGTAAACACCACACCTTAGATGAAAACGAGGCCAAACTTGCTTCTTTGAATTCCTCAGAGTCTTGGTTGCTCCTGCGGATGTAATCTGATATGCTATTTCTCTAGCCATTAGTTTGTCGGGTATGTACAAGGGAAGAACATGAGGTCTAGCAAGGCTGCCAAAAACTCTTATATATGTAAATTTATCCTCTCCGAACCAGTTTCCTAGGGCGGTTAAGTCAATCTTTGCTTGTGAGGAAATCTTCGGAGTAGGCTTGTCAAAAATTGCACAGTAAATGGGAAACATAAAACCATTACAAACTTGATACAGGCGGTCTTTATAATGGGCTTTCCACAACTTCTGGTGATAGATATGAATCAGCATGGGGTCTTGTGGAGTCCATCTCCACCCCGGCACAAGAAATTCGTAGTTAAAACAAAGAGTATCTAAGATGTAGGCACTATAATAAAATGGAGGAATAGACCTATCGGTAATGCGAGTTTTATTTCTGAACTCAAGAATAGCAGTTGCTAACTTATCAGATAATATATTTCCCCAATCCATTATTTGGCTATTGACTACTGCTTCCATTACAGGAACCATCTCTATCGAGAATTTTTAGGAATCATGCAATCCCCAAATCCTACACATCATCGCTCCAGCGTAACAATAAGGAGAACATAATGAATCGACAGAGTACTTACTCGAGGACTCATGCTTGTGTCTTGTGGGGTTCTGTCTCCATTCCCGTATAGGTGTTGATTCAGTTTCATTTTCATCTCTAAATGTCTCTAGAAATGCTTTGTTATACTTCTTCTGTGGTTCAGGCAAATGGTACATTTGTCTCAAATCATTAGGTTGAAACGAACCGAAGACTCTCCCGTCGATTGTGCAAAATGTTCTGTTTGTAACTGGGATTTCCTCAACTACCCACATTACTACATTTATGTATGGAAGAATTTTCTCTCGAGCCGCTATTTGGTGTAAGTAGGAATAGGCTAAATTTTTTAGGGTAGCTTCGGACTTTTGGTTTGAACCTGCTGTAGCTTGTACTGATACCGCTTCAGGCTCTTCGGCTTCAACAAGATTATAGATGCTTTGCCAACTAGTATTGCCGAGACCAAGACAGGTAGTGTCTGAGATCAATCCTTTTTTACTTGGTCCTGGATCGGCGGTAGATTGTCCTGTCACTGCAGGAGCTGAAGCTGTTCCAAATCTTTTAGATTTCTTCCCCATTTGGCCTAAATTCGCTGCTTCGGAGGAGCTCTGCGTAGGAGTTAAAATGAACGTAATGCAGAGAATAGGTGGTGTGAACCAAGTACGAAAGAGTTATATCAATTAATAAATAATGAAGGATTAAAATAATATTGCCGTGGATACAATCTCTGAAGAGATTTTGGCATAACTGCTCCATTAATTGGCCATTTAATCCTGTCAATCATTTAAATGCTCATCATGTCGTTTATTCGCCGAATAATTCATTTAAGCGTGGCTTTGATTTTTTGGCGTTTAATCACAAGTGAATCGCTATCAAGAATAGAAAGGCTTTTAATAATAATTTAACATAATATACTCAAGACTTTTCAATATTTTTTGAAATTCGCGCTTAGCTTTATTGCAATTGGAAATCGAAGGAATGCTCGAGTAGTTACATTTGTGTCATTGCGAAATCCCCGATCGCTGATAGCGATAAAGCTAATTCGTATCGGGAGTTTTAGAAGGGTGACTTTTGTTTTGTGTATGCTATATTCCCCGATCACTGATAGCGATATCGCATCGGAGCAAAGAGAGAGGGCCTTTTGTTACAATCGCTTACCTTTCCCGATATCCGATAGTTATTCGCTTGTTGGATCGGGGCAAACCAATGGGTCTTTTTGTTATGCATCCTTTGTTATTGCGACATGCGATCTTGCGATCACTTTATCGCAATAAGAAAGAATTATTCATTTATTTTTATAAGACCGATTTATGTTCATTCAAAAGGTTTATAATGTATTGTTTCTTTTGGACCTTTTGAGGAATGATGAGTTGATACCAATTTTATTCATAAATCTAAAAGGGACCCATTTCATATTATAGTTGAAGGTAAAATTTTATGAAATGGGGGGGTTGTTGTACAGCACAACAATTGGCGATTCGTTGGGAGAAATAGTTATCTCTGAGAAATGTAGAAATACTTAGACTTTCTTTATATAGAAATCTTATCAAAGAGGAAAATTCTAATATAACTAGGTATACATACATTCTGAATCTAATAAGAGCTATTTTTGATCATTTCTTCTCTTGTTAAAATTAAATACATTCTAAGTTTTAAATTGGCCTCTATTGGTTGATAATGATAAAACAAAGAACCTTTCCAACTTAGCCTTTTTAATGACTCCTTTGTCATAGGTAGAGCCTCTGCTGCCAACAAACGTTCATAGTTTCGACAGGGATACCTTTTAACCATTTGATTGTCCATTATCCCATCCACTTCAGAGTATGATTAAAAGAATGAATCCAAAAATATGCTTTCATATTTTGTATTTCCTTTTCTTTTCTATTATTTTGTAAGATAAAAAGCCATTGTCCTGGTTGGTGGCCAGTTGTTTGACAATGCCATTCACTGGTTGTAATCTAACCGAACAAGCTAGCTCATGATGAGACCCCTTGTCTTATGATTATAAGCCATTACCCTGTTTTGGTATGCAGTGTTGGTAATGTCGGTTAAACTATTTCCCAATGATCATGTTAAGTAGGCTTGTAATAAAACCCCTTATTTTTTATATCAAATATTTTAGAATTACACTCTGAGTAATCATAAACTTTGATGAATGGGATGGAAAATTTTCTCCTTAAGAGAGCATGGATGACAGGGTAAGAGTTGAAGATGCTAAGATTGAATTAGTTTTTGTTTTGATATTGATAACCTTTTTGTGGCCATTTTGAAAACATTAAAATGATTTACAGTACTTCTAAATCTCGAGAAGATTTCACAAAAATGAAATGGGGTTTCAGAATCTGAATATACCTAATTTCCTAGACATTGTCCTTTTGTTTAAGGTTTCTATTTCAAAAGTAAATATCAAAACTACTTCTTTTGAGCAACTTTTTCAGTATAGCAAAGGCCAATGGGAGATATCTTACAACTGTATTTCCTAATAATCCTAAAAATTACAAATTCTGCTGAAATTTGAATATTTACAAAAGGATTAGGGGTTACCTCCTCAATTGAAGAATTTTTTTAAGATTAGGCCATTAACAGGAATAGAATCCCTCTTACCTGATAGATCTTGTAATATGAACGTAGAATGGCCTATCTTCTCGTTGATTTGAAATGGTCCAAGCCACATTTTCTGGAACTTAGTGTGTTTTCCTTTATCCACATGGGCTTTGTCCCATTTCAGAACTAGATCACCAACTTGTAATTGTTTTGAACTAGATGAAGTTGAATCAAAACATGACTTGATAATTTGTTGATGTTTTGCATGAGTAATTTTGGCCTTTTCTCTTTCTTCTTCTAATTTTAAGATTTGATCATGTCTCAGTTGAATATAAGATGGGGGGCTTTCTTCAATAAACTGAACTAGGGCTAGAGAAGGAAGCAATAGATTGGTTGGTAGAACTGCTTCTTTCCCATATACAAGATTAAATGGAGAAGTACCTATGGAAGCCTTCTGTGTTATTCTATTAGCCCATAGTGCAAATATCAAAGATTTATGCCAGTTTTTATGATTCTGCTCAATAGTTTGCTTAATAATTTTGACTAGATTTTTATTGGTAGATTCTGCTAAACCATTACCCCGGGGATAGTAATTTGCAGAATATTTCAATTTAAATCCTCTTTTAATAGCAAACTCAAGCATAGAATTTCCAGAGAAATAAGATGCATTATAAAAAACAAGAGCATTTGGGACACCAAACCTGGTAATGATGAATTGATCTATAAACTCTATAATTACTTCAGAGTTTGTTGTCTTTAAAGGAATTGCTTCAACCCACTTAGTAAAGTAATCAATAGTAGTAAGGATATACTTATGTTGTTTGGATGACTGTGGAGTTATTTCCCCAATGATATCCAATCCCCATTGCTCGAAAGGTTGATCAATGTTAACTGGTTGAAAAGGGAAAGTTGGTTTTCTTTGTCTTCCACTAGAGATTTGACAACTCCGACATTTCCTTACATATTCGTGAGTATCTTTGAATAGGGTAGGCCAATAATATCCAGCATGAATGATTTTGTGGGCTGTTGTATCAGCTCCAAAATGTCCTCCTGTTGGTCCGTCATGTAGCTCCTGCAAAACCTTTTGCGCTTCAAGTTTTTCTAGGCATCTTAATAAAATTGAATCATAATTTCACCTAAAAATTACATCATATACAATTATGATGTTTTTTTCTTTTAATCTAATGGCACATTTGTTTTTATAAGAAAGATTAGGAGGTGCATATCCATTTTTTAAATAGAAGATCAAGTCTATATATTGTGATTCAAGATCAGTGATACTTATCTGATTGATTTCTTCAGTATGTTCTGTATCACTTGATTCTTGAATGTTGGATGCTCCTGCTAATAACCTGCAAAAACCTTGGCCTCTGACAATCTTTGTTGGCTTGATTTCCAAGTCATATTCTTGTAGTGTTGTAACCCAATTCGCCCTTTTTTCTCCTAATTCCTTTTGGATTAGTAATTGTCTTACTGCTGAAAAAGGAACTATAACTTTTGTATGGGCTTTTAAAAGAAAGGGTCTGTAATGTTTGACAGCTTTGTACACAGCAAAGGCTTGTTTTTCAACTTCTGAATAATTAAGTTCAGCACCTTAGAGTTCAAACTATAAAATGAAATTGGTGCTTCCAAGTTATGATCATTAATCTGAGTGAGTATTGCTACATAAGATGAAGTGGACGCGAGAGTATACAGTATGAAATGATTAGAAAAATTAGGAGTGTTTAAAGCGGGGGCATTGATTATTGATTGTTTGATAGATTCAAATGCTTCCTTTTCTATAGATCCCCATCTAAACACTGAATTTTTCTTAATCATGGTTTGCAATGGTAAAATAATTTGGGAAAAATCGGGAACAAATCTCTTAACAAAGTTAATTTGACCTAAAAATGACTGCATGGATTTTTTGTTATGAGGGAATAGAATTTCAGGAATCTCTTTAATTCTACCCGGATCAATATAAATACCATCTTTGGAAACAATGAAGCCCAAGAGCTTTCCTTGATTAAGAGCAAAGAAGGATTTTTTGGGATTGAGTGAAATACCATACCTTTTGCAACGTTCAAAGATTTGATTTAAATCATGTAAATCATTGGATCTCTTCTTGGAGAATACAGTAATATCATCTAAATAGACAACTACTATTTTATTGATCAATCCTTTGAAGGCTATATCCATTGCTCTTTGGAATGTAGCTCCTGCGTTAATAAGTCCAAAAGGCATTTTTTGGTAAGCATAAGTTCCCCATTTTGTTCTGAAGGTAGTTGTGAGTCTATCATCAGGATGGACCAAAATTTGGTTATATCCTGAAAAACCATCTAAAAAGGACATTAACTCAGAACCTGCTACTGAATGGAGTATCTGCTCCATGGTAGGTAATGGGAAATTATCTTTTTGGCTTGCTTTATTCAGATTTCTGAAATCTATGCAAATTCTGATGTCGCCATTTTTCTTTCTAACAGGCACCATATTGGAAACCTAGTTTGAATGCCGGACAGGAAAAATAATCTTAGCTTTCAAGAGTTTATTGAGTTCTGATTCTATTTGACTCTCTAAGTTAGGATGAATTTTCCTCAACTTCTGTTGGACTAGTTTTTATACAGAAAGAATTGGAATGGTATGCTGAATGATTGATGTATCGTATGTTTTTAAATCATCATATTTCCAAGCAAAGACATGTTTATTTTTTTCTAATAACCTAATGCATGTTGTTCTTTCTTCCATATAAAGTCCTAATCCCAAATTGATGTTTTGAGGGTTTTGCTCAGTACCAAGGTTTATCAACTCAAATATTAAAGTGGAAATTTGGAGCTTTGAATTGGTTACCTGTTTAAACCTGTCTTTAATATCATAGAGATCCTCTAGTTTAACCACTGGTTTCGGTGTTGAGTTTTCTTCCTGCTTTTCCTTCATTTGAAGGTCATGATCACTTTCATCAATGATTTGATCATCGTAAGACTTGTCGGAAGTCAAGAAATTTAAGATGTCTTCATCGTGATTGAACACTCGCCAATTGGTGATATTGTCAGGAATTGATGGTCTTAAAATTAACTCTACTGAAAATATATCTGGGCTGTAATCTTTGAAAGGTAGGAGTTTAGACGCAACATTGGCTAGCAAGTCAGCTGCTACATTCTGGGATCTAGGGATAGGAGAAATATTGAATGCTAAAAATTGAGATATAAGTTCCTGGACCAAAGACTGATTGTGCTTAAGGTGACTGGAAAGACAATGAATTGTATTTCTAACTTGTTTTATGACAATCTCTGAATCACTAAACACTTTCAAATATTGAACTTTAAGACCAATAGCTTTATATAGTCCTTGAACTAAGGCCTCATACTCAGTTGTATTATTTGTGAATTTGAATTCCAATCTACAAGACAACATAGCTTTTTCTCCCTCAGGGCTAACTAAAATACACCCTGCTCCTGAACCTTCATTGGATTTAGACCCATCAAAGTATAGTGACAAAAATAAAGAATTATCAACAATTTTATTTACAGTGTTCTCAGCAATATTAACACATCTTGATCTATCGGTTTGTAAAAAAATTTCAATTTGGGATGTGAAATTATTCACTGAGAAAGGAGATGGTTGGGCAGTATAATTGACAAAGAATGATTCGGAAGAGTAATTCCCCAAAATATTATTATTAAATGCTATTAGTTGATTCTCCTGTTCAAATTTAGTGACAGTATAGGTCATATGTTTCTCCCGATCGATTTTGATTTGATTTGGATTTCCCTTGTACGGTAGCCACATATGGGACCAATTGGTAGAAATATAACCATGGAGTTTCTCAAACCAATCCCTACTTAAGATTAAACCATAAAACTCAGGTATATTGGCAATTAAGATATCAATTCTCTGAACTACTCATGGATCAACTGATAACCTGATAGTTACAGAGTTGATTTCCCCTAAAACCTGGACCTTGGTTCTATCCAACTGCACAATGTGAATTGCAGACTTTTGGGGTTCAATGTTCAGTTTGGAACAAACTGAAGTTGGCATTATATTAGAGGATGCCCCTGAGTCAATTAAACAATTATGTAGGTTTCAATTATAGATCTCATAGGTTGAGAGGAAAGGGGGAGTATGGGAATTTGATCTGTCTCCAATTAAAATCATATCAGTAGCTTCAATCCTACCAGAAGGTGGTTGACCTAAATCATTTGCAGCTTTAGCACTAGGAAGAGGCGAAGAAGGCACTGCATTTAGTTCCTTAAGAAGCAATTTCTGCTGATGTTTTAGTTTGCTAGGTTCAAACATGGTGATGTCTGCCTTTGTCTTCTTCATATCATCAATGATATTGTAATCCATTGAATCCGATACTACCAACATTTTAGATGTTGATGGTTGATTTTGAGGTAATGTTGCGGCCAGCTTCTTTGTGGGTACCTTTTCCTTTGTAATAGTAGCACCTGCACTTCTTTTCTTTGAACTTGCCTAGACAAGTTCAGGGGCACCTTTACTCCTGGTAGTCACAGGGAAAGCTTCTTGTTCATTTTCTGTGTTGGAGTTAGGTAATATGAAGTCCCACATTCCATGGCATTCGACAACTTCCTCTTCTCCGAGTTCATCGGATGGTGAAATTGTTTCATCTTCTTCTTCCTTTTCAGGATCTGAGTCTACATTAGATATAACATTTGGTAGTTTTGACTCAGGTTTCTTAAAATTCCTAAATGGTTTCTTTGTTGAAGTTTCTACTACTTGTTTTTTGATTTCAACCATTTCATTTGACATTGTTTTGAGGACCTTTTGTAGACCCTCCATATCATATGGATCTTTAGGGGATTTATTCTTTGAATCATCTTTAAAAGAAAATTTTTTGGATTTCCTATCTTCGAGAGCAGCTTTCTTTTCTAAAGCAATAATGTGTTTCTCCACAACAAGCGCTTTTTTCATGTTTTCGGCTAAAGTTGGTTTTCCAGCCCTATCTACAAAAATGGCTATATTTGAAGGTAGGGCTGTTATATACCACTCGCTTCTGATTTGCTCACTTGGCTTGGAATCGGTAGGGATTTTATTCAAGAGTTTATTGAATTGGGAGTTAAACTCCTTGATAGGTTCTCTAGATTCAATTCAGATTTGAAAGATCATTAATTAGTGTCGCTAAAGAGCTATCATCGCCATACTTAGTAAGAAACTGCTCTTGAAAGATATTCTAGCTGGTAATGGATCCAGAGGGTAAGGAAAAATACCATGACCTAGCTGATCCTTGTAAAGTGTAGGGGAAAAGCCTAACGACAACATCTTCTTCTGTCACCCCTTTTAGATTAACTGATAACATGAAATTGTTAATATGTTCCTCGGCCAATGTTCCAGCATCTGGATTAAATTTTGGTAACCATTTCTCAGGATAATAAGGTAATGGATGTAATGGTGCAGGAATAATGACTATACCAGGACTGTTCCATGGATTCCAGGCCATCTTAGAAGTAACAACAATTGCCGATGAAATTCCAGGTGTTTGGGGAGGAGTTGGTATTGAAGATTGAATAGATTGTGATGTTGAAGTTGGTGATCCCTGCTGAACAATAATATGTAATGGGGGAGTGGATGTTTGACTTCACACTGGGGAGGATGAGATGGAGGATGACGAAGAAAAGGTCTCACTACCAGATCCTTCAGTGTTCTTTTTAGCCTTTTTCCTTTTCAGTAAAGGCAACTCAGTAGGTTCAATGCCGAGTTTTCCTCTTTGAAGTCTGGTGAGAGGGTGAGGTAGATTAAATTGTGATGTCTCACTGCCTTGAGATACTTCAGATTTCTGAGGTGATATGGAAAAGCCTTGAAGTTTCTGGATGAGAGACTGAACTTCAAGAGACTCAGGACTTAATCATTCTGAAGTGTGATGGGATTGAGCAGTGGTAGTTGATTCCTCTTCTTCTCGTTTGGATACTGGTATTTCAGAATGCAAACAGGAGGTCCAAGGTGAGGTGGAGGGAGATTTACTCTGAGAATGGTCTATAGATTTTGATTTACTCGCCATTCATAGTTCATGCCCTCCTTCTAAAGCCAAAAATGTTGATGCCTCGAAAATCGTTGCATCAACATCGGGGAAAACCACCCGGTCCAGACCTTAATGCAGCTCCTTTTCCGTTTGGTATGGTGGCTCCGACTAGAGATAATGGGACCAGTTTCCCAATAATGAATAAAAAGGGGATGGATAAGTGACTAGTTTTCTAATAAGTGATAAGGGATGGATGACTTAATCTAAAGAGCGAAAATACAAATAACTATTCTATCCCGGGAAATTTCTATTCTTAAGTGCAACGTTTGATAATCTTTGTTCATAAATAAGCATATAGATGACTCTATTTGATAAACATAGACATTCATTCATATAATAATTGCTTTGTTCAAATAGTTGAACAAAGTAATTAATAAAACATTATTACACTTGTCTTTTATATATTACTGTTACATGTATGACTAAAAGAAAAGCATCCTGTAAACATCCAATAGTGGAAAATATCAAGAATCCTGTTGAAACACATGCATATATTCAATAATAGAAAGAGTAATCAAATAACAATTCACATAAAAAGAATGAATTCAAAACATAGATAGTAGTACCATATGTGCTGCAAATCATTCCCAATATGAATCGCAATTTGAATTCCTTCTTTCAACTCAGAGATACTTTCATATAAAGGCAGTAGTGCACATCCACATAAAAGCTTCATTATCAAAAATTGGAATAATTGGCCCAGTATTTATAAAAAATATACCTGAAGTACAATAGTGCAACTTCACGTTTGAATCTTATACAAAAACTGAGGACCCTTTCTAAATGCATGAAAGGGTCTATAAATACTTAATTAAACTAACTAACTACAAAAATGAAATGCTATTTAATTGGTACAATTGGATCTTGAATATCTTCTCCACAGCAATTTGGTAGACGGTAGCATGATTCATCACTCTGGCTGTTTTCCCTTTGATCTGAGTTGGCATATCGCTAGCATCGGTTCCACTTCTTGAGGGCGGCTCTCTGGCTGTATGGTTTTACTAGGAACAACCAATAGGTGTCCCAGGTTAAACTTTGAATACCTGTAATTAACCTTCCATTCTTTTCCAGCTCCTGATAACATGATTGCTCCAATGTTTTAGCCGATAGCAATTTACCTGGTGTACATTGCAAAATCATATTAGATAAATAGAGAGTATTGTTAATTAATTCAATCAAATTACTTGTGGACAATTTGCATCTAGAAACTTCTCTCTCTGCCTTCATAAACTGGGATTGCCATTCCAAGAATAGGATTTCTTTATGTGATTCTAGGATTTTACGCAAATTTGCTGCTTGTTCCTCACTAGTGTCTTGCTAAGTAAGAAAATATGTTAAGGTCTCATCGGCCTGCTCTAAGTCTTGTCTATCATCGACTGATTTATCGATTATTGATGTTGTTATGTCACAAAGGGGCTCAAATTTAGAAATTTTATGGCACAATAGTCTTATTTGTGTTACCTGTGCCTTATTAATCTGTAGTGCTTCTGCTCTAAAATCGGCAGGCTGCGGAAGACTCTTGAACTTCTCTATTTGAAGTGATAATTGAGCAATTTGCTCATCTTTTCTCTTCACCATTAGTTCATTCATCGTCTTCAATTTTGCCAACGCTTCTAATAATTCTTTCTGCCTTTGAATCGCACTTGAATCTATCCTCTGTTTTTCTTCAAGTAGCTACTTATTTAGTTGATTATTTAATTGTTGCTTAGTTGACGATTGCTGTTCTAATTGTTCAGCTTTCTGTTGTGCCTCCGATAGCTGTGTTTGTAACAAAATAATTGCCTAGTCTTTTTCTTTTAGCAAATTACTCACTTCTGATGCCTTGTCCATGGTGGTCGCCAAATAGGCTCCGGCATACTGGGACAGCTTTGTTAGGTCATCGGAAGGATCGAACTCCTCTTTCTAAGCTACGTTGGTTGTCTTTGTTTGTTCAGGGAACAGGGAAGGTTGATCAATCCTTCTCCTTTTATGCTGTCGCTTTACTATGGCCCTGTGTTTTGGGCTATAAAAGGCATCCAATGGAGGTATATCCTCCACCTGCAAAATGAGTTGATCCGAAGGATCTTTCGGAATTATTTCTAAGTTTGTACTAGGGGATAGGCCGCTAGTTCCTTCACTTGGAACCTTTTTTGATGTTGTATCCTGTGTATCTGTTGCTTTGGGTGTATCAGTATCTTTTGAGCTTTCCAGATTGCTTATGATGGAGTTGAATTGCTTCCATTCTTGGAGTAATTTCGGATCAATCTGGGTATCGACATTCACATCCTTGCTGCTCTTATCCTACTTTTTTTCCTATTCCTCCTCATGTATTTTCTCTTGCTCTTTCCTTCGCGCTTCCTCCTGTTCTTTCCTCTGTACTTCCTCCTGCTCTTTTCTTTAGACTTCTTCAAAAAAATTTGATGTAGCAGGAGGTTCATCGGTAAGTCGCTGTTCAGGCTCACTTGATTGTGTCATCGAGGTAGTAGCCAGTAAATCTAGAGGCAGAGTTTGCAACCTCTGCTCTCTGAGTTTGTTGAATTCTACTAACCCTTCGTCATGATATCTCATTTTAGCTAGTGTTTGAATCTGAAATAATGACTCTGTCGAGGAAAATAAGTCATCAAACTCATCTTCTTTATGTTCAAACTTTGTGATTTTTGCCTGTTCAAGTACATTATAGACGATTTTCCTTGGATCAAATCGTCTATTAGGAAGAGTGGCGAGATTCAGTATATTTATCTTTTCTGCTTCTTTCTCTGCATGCTTATAGTCATGCAGAGTGTAAACACCACACCTTAGAGGAAAAGGAGGACACACTTGCTTCTTTGAATTCCTCAGAGTCTTGGTTGCTCCTGCGGACGTAATTTGATATGCTATTTCTCTATCCAATAGTTTGTCGGGTATGTACAAGGGAAGAACATGAGGTCTGGAAAGGCTACCGAAAACTCTTATATATGTAAATTTATCCTCTCCAAACCAGTTTCCTAGGGTGGTTAAGTCAATCTCTGCTTGAGAGGAAATCTTCGGAGCAGGCTTGTCAAAAATTGCATAGTACATGGGCAACATAAAACCATTACAAACTTGATATAGGTGGTCTTTATAATGGGCTTTCCACAACTTCTGGTGATAGATATGAATTGGCATGGGGTCTTGTGGAGTCCATCTCCACCCCAACACAGGAAATTCGGAGTTAAAACAAAGAGTATCTAAGATGTAGGCACTATAATAAAATGGAAGAATAGACCTATCGGTAATGCGAGTTTTATTTCTGAACTCAAGAATAACAGTTGCTAACTTCTCAGATAATATATTTCCCCAATCCATTATTTTGCTATTGACTGTTGTTTCCATTAAAGGAACCATCTCTATTGAAAATTTTGAGGAATCATGCAATCTCCAAATCCTACACATCATCTCTCCAGCGTAACAATAAGGAGAACATAATGAAGCAACAAAGTACTTACCCAAGGACTCATGCTTGTGTCTTGTGGGGTTTTGTCTCCATTCCCATATAGGTGCTGATTTAGTTTCATTTTCATCTCTAAACTTCTCCAGAAATGCTTTGTTATACTTCTTCTGTGGTTTAGGAAAATGGTACATTTGTCTCAAATCATTAGGTTGAAACGAACCGAAGACTCTCCCGTCGATTGTGCAAAATGTTTTGTTTGTAACCGGGATTTCCTCAACTGCCCACCTTACTACATATGTGTATGGAAGAATTTTCTCTCGAGCTGCTATTCGGTGTAAGTAGGAATTGGCTAAATACTTTAGGGTAGCTTCGGACTTTCGGTTTGAACTTGTTTTAGCTTGTACTGATACTGCTTCAGGCTCTTCGGCTTCAACAAGATTATAGATGCTTTGCCAACTAGTATTTCCGAGACCAAGACAGATAGTGTCTGAGATCAATCATTTTTTACTTGGTCCCAGATCGATGGTAGATTGTCCTGTCACTGCGGGAGCTGAAGCTGTTCCAAATATTTTAGATTTCTTCCCCATTTGGCCTAAATTTGCTGCTTCGGAGGAGCTCTACGCAGGAGATAAAATGAACGTAATGCAGAGAATAGGTGGTGCGAACCAAGTATGAAAGAGTTACATCAATCAATAAATAATGAAGGATTAGAATAATATTGCCGCGGATACAATCGCTGAAGAGATTTTGGCATCACTGCTCCATTAATTGGCCATTTAATCTTGTCAATCATTTAAATGCTCATCATGTCGTTTATTCGCCAAATAATTCATTTAAGCGTGGCTTTGATTTTTTGGAAGTTAATCACAAGTGAATCGCTATCGGGAATAGAAAGGCTTTTAATAATAATTTAACATAATATACTCAAGCATTTTCAATATTTTTTGAAATTTGCGCTTAGCTTTATCACAATTGGAAATCGGAGGAATGCTCGAGTAGTTACATTTTTGTCATTGCAAAATCCCTGATCAATAATAGCGATAAAGCTAATTCACATCGAGAGTTTTAGAAGGGTGACTTTTGTTTTGTGTATGCTATATTCCCCAATTGCCGATAGCGATATCGCATCGCAGCAAAGAGAGAGGGCCTTTTGTTACAATTGCTTACCTTTCCCGATATCCGACAGTTATTCGCTTGTCGGATCGGGGCAAACCAGTGGATCTTTTTGTTATGCATCCTTTGCTATTGCGATCTGCGATCTTGCGATCGCTTTATCGCAATAATAAGGAATTATTCATTTATTTTTATAAAACCGATTTATGTTCATTCAAAAGGTTTATAATGTATTGTTTCTTTCGGACCTTTTGAGGAATGATGAGTTGATACCAATTTTATTCATAAATCTAAAAGGGACCCATTTCATATTATAGTTGAAGGTAAAATTTTATGAAATGGGGGTTTTGTTGTACAGCACAACAGGACCTTATACTAAAACAAATACAAGTGTAACATAGCTGATTGCGCGGGGATAATTGCAGCAGAACTGTGTCAGAGTTCCCATATGAATGCCGAGATAGTAGTTAACCGTAGCATCGGAATGGACTGTGCGGAGGTTGTAACTATCAAATATTTATGAACATGTGAACAGGTTTGCAATTAACCATGTTGGAACTTCATAGTTGTAGTGCAGTTATGATAATCGAAGCAGCGAGCCATTGCACAGTTGTCACATGTAGTCGGATTGACCACACCAGTAGTCGAAACCACTGGGCCTAACCTACAAGGTGGCAGCTTGAGACAAAACTGCAACAACTGACTATTCACATACTACTTTTCCGTGTTGTTACCTGACCGCCAGTGGGATTATTTTATCCTAAGGTTCAATTATGGGTTTTCATTATAGTTTTGTGCTATTTTAATTAAATGACCATGTAACCACTTTCCTGTGTCACAAGGTGACAAGACCGAGGCATTCTATATTCAATGTAGCACATACATGCCTATCTTATCCTGAGGGAGTTCAAGTGAACCTTAGGAGACTATAAATTCATCCTTATGCTCATGTAAAAGGCATTAGAGTGATTTTGAGACTTGTATTCAAATGTTGAGTAGAGAGTCCAGCAGACTCAATTCGATTTCAAGAGTTGAAGTTCCGATTTGAGTGTAGAAGGTAGAGAACCATTGTACCAGATCAGAGCATCGAGAAGATTGAAGTTATGAGCCAGTTAGTTTTGGGATTTTCGGAGTCATACAAAAACCAAATGGAGTGATTCAAAAGCCTAGACATGGGTTTCAAGGTGCTCTGGAGACACTGATAGGGTCTTTCCGGTGAATGAAGCAGTTGTTAGGATGGGTTCCCCTGGGTTATTTTTGGGCTAAAAGCCCAAATTTTGATGTAAAGTTCATAAAAAGATGTGTTGATGGTGTTGGACCAGCCAACATGTTAGGGGATCTCCCCGATAAGAAGTCCCAAATAGACCTCAGACCATTTGGTGTAGGAGTCCCAACAGTGGGTCGTATGGTAATGCCTTGACCACGATTTCACAAAGAGGCAAGTAAGATAACTCTACTGGTAGAAAGGGTGTGACAGCTACAATGAGTCATGGAAGGTGCATGAGAGGTTCTAACACACTAGGGTTGAGATGAATGCACCCCTTGGCAACCTGTAATAGTACTTGAATTGGAAGGGAACACATGAGCGAAGATGCATCACAAGTTGGAAAGCAAGTTAGCGAGCAATCCAAAGTGATGGTTAAACCAACAACACATTTCAGAAATATTCATACATACTTGTACATAATAGCACATACATGCATGCGTAAGAAAATAATACATATATCATTTAGAGTAAACTAGATAGCATAGAATACAATACAACATATACATGAAACATGGTGGATCTTATCATATAAAGAAGTGTAAGTTCCAATCATACAATACATCCATTTCCAACCACTAGTTCCAATAGTGGAACATTACAGCCACATCCACCTACTCCTCCAAAGAGATGTACTAGCTTTGCGCAATGGAGAAGCCAAGGCTAGTTACAATATTGTGCAAGCTCTCTCCAATATAGTCTTATCAAAAGCTTGGCTGACCAAAATCCTTTACAATGAGTTATGAGGGACAATTTATAGCAAAGGGTGGAGTGACCCTTGACATTCCCCTTTGTGACAGTTCAACTGCCCTCATGAATCTTCACCTACTCTATGACTGTTACATCTAACTATCACAACTTGACTTACACTTGACATGACTTTACATTACAATGCACATGTACCCATGTGAAACAAAATGGCTTGAGAAAGCCCAGATAGACATCACCCTGACTTAGACAACCATGGAAGTCCAATTCC